>VDFB02075321.1:252371922-252634630 GCA_007258455.2 Sequoia sempervirens | reverse complement strand
TTCTAGACTCTATTTAATGCAATTTACCTAAAAATCACCTTTTTACTTATCAACAAGTCCTATTTTGAAGTGTTGTAAAGTCTTGTAACAAGATTTCACACTCTTCTAGGCATATTTTTGACTATTTACACCCTTATCATGCTTTATTTGGTTTCTTTATGCCCTCATAAGTTGTACTATATTTTTGAACATATCTTGAAAAATAATATTAAACACAAAAAATTTCTAACACTTCTGTTTTAGGTTCTAGGGACCCATTCACCATGGTGGCTAATGAGTCCCTGCTGGCCCCAACCAAAATATTTCAAATTTTCTTTTGGGATTTTATTCAAAATCACTTGATGTCATCCCTTGATGAGGTATGAATGGATACTAAAGCACAATAATTGTATAAATAAGTGATTTTCACCTCATTTTAACCCTCATTCATCAAGTTCACTCATCCACCTATTCACTTAATCATTCAAGCATTCTACAACATCTTTTCAAGTACTCTAAAGCTGCCATTGACATTACTTCAGACTTGCATCATCAAGAGTTAGGTGAGTTGATAGCATTTGCATGTTATTAGTTTATCTTTCTCTTTCATTACATTTTCTTTTCAAGGGTTTAACTACTAAAAGTGGGGTTTGACCAAGGCAAACCCCTATTAACTAAGCCCTAATCATTCTACCCCTTTTGCTTGTTTGTTTGCAGTCCTTTGTTTATAGATTGGATAGGTTATTAGGTGTTGAGGAGTGATTTTCAAGTCAACTAGGTGCTTCAAGTCAACTTGAGTCAAAATAAAGCTTGGAGAGAGTTATTTGTCCATTTTCTGTAGATTTGACTTTGAAAACACGACAAGCAAACATTCTTAGATTTGGTGTTGCAGATTTGTCTCCCAATTTTTTAGGAATTTTGGGGAGGACTAATTTGCCACCTGTGGCAAATGAGTCCCACCTTAGGAATGGAAACTTGAGTTTTGTCAGATTTCAGATCCCGACAGATAGAAACCAACTCTCGGTAGTTTTTCACGAGTAGGTGGATTGATTTTCCACCCTGGGCGAATGAGTCCTACTGTGAAAAATTAGTAAATTTCACCAGCATTCAGATTCATCACTGTAGTTTATGTTCTATATAATTTCTTCATTGACATAGTTGTTTGCATATCACAATGTGTTTTCAAACATAGTTGTAATTGCACTTTTGTATTCATTTTCAGTCACCTAGATTAATCTATTGCATTTATCTAACTTTGTTTACATCACATCACATCACACACATCCTAATTTGACTGATACATAAGCATTTTTGGCCCTATCTCTCTCCTTTTAGGGAAAAACCCTAGAAGTGCAAGAGTAGTCCATAGGGTCCCAAAAATCTATGTTTCAAATGGGTACCAAACATCAGACATCCTAATTTTTTCTTGAAATCACATATTTTTTTAAAATACTAATGATTTAATCCTTGATGAATTCCATCTAAAGGGTTTTAACTGAAGAGGGTTAGAGAAGAACCCCTTAGATAGAACTCCTTCATACCTATCAAAATGTTGGCAAAAAAACACCTTTTCTTTACCTTTTGAGGGATTAAATAAAGTCATTTAGAAATTATGTTTTGTAAGTATATAGCTCTTATTATCAACTTTCCAAAAAGTATAATTTTAAATATTTTGAATTTTATCATTATATTTTTATTTATTTCTTGTGAATATTATTTTTTCACTAAAAATCAAGGTATTTGTTTCACACAAACAAGAAAAATAGAAAAATAAAGAAAAAAATTCTAAAAAGTATGTGTGCTCTAGGTATTGATGTTCTTGTTTCATTAAAAAAATAAAAATTAATTTCAATACATACAAAACAAGTTATGTATGCCAACATACACCTATTTCATGATTATAATTACTGACTTCAAAAATTAATTAAAAAACCCATGCAATTAAAAATATGAAAAGATGTGGACCATGCATTGTATATTGATATTAAAAACCTATATTTTAAAAATTATAATTTTATCCTTTCAATAAAAAAGTTATGCATGACGACATAAACATCACTTTTTTAAAATGTTGTTTACTATAAAAATAAGTTATTATTTAAGTTATTTAAATAAATTCATAATTTATTTCATATATATATATATATATATATATATATATATATATATATATATACACATAAATCCTATAAGTCACTTGTTCACATCATTTCCAAATTATTAATGGTTTAATTGCTATGGGTTCAATAAAGTGAAATTTTGTAAAAAATATTGATCTAATGTCCAACTTGGCCAAAAAGTGGGACACAGTATTGTAGGTTGACCCATCCATATTAATACATTTTACACCTTGTAAAACCTTACTTGAATGAAGTAATTTCATACCTTTTTCACTCATATGCCCAAGTTTGTTATGTCACAGTGCTATTTATGAACCCACAACAACTATTGTAACTATTTTTTTTAGAAACTTCCTTGTTTGATTTTTCTTTGCAACAAATAAAGTAGAAGGAACATTATGACATGTACAAAGATATAAGGTTCCTACTTTCGCACATTTTTTCTACTACTAAGGATCCTTTTGTAACCTTCCAATTTTGATCACTAAATGTACAACACAACCTTCATCATCTAGTTGCCCTACTGAAATTTAATTTCTAGTTAACCTTGGAATGTTCCTTACCTCTCATAGTAGCCAATGGTTCTCATTCTACAACTTAATCTTGATTCTTCCCTTTCCAAAAAATTGAAAGGGTTTGTTATCTCCCAAATAGACTAGCCCAAAATCCCCTTGGAAATAACCAAGAAAATAACTTCTATAGGGCATAACATGAAATGAAGCCCCTAAATCTAACACCCAAGAATTATCAACATTATCAAGGGAAAGAATCAGAGCATCATCTTCAGATTTATTACTTACCACATTTTCCTCCTTATTACCTTCTTGTTTGTCTCTGTCTTTATTCTTTTGGGACCAACAATCTTTCTTTAGATGACTCGACTTACCATAGTACTAGAAATCCTTATTTCCTTTGGATTGAGACCTTTGTCCTCTGATTTTCCACATGATTTCCATGAATTCCAAAACCTTTCCCTCTCTCCTTTGATCCACCCCTACTTTTTGCATTGACAATGCTTCTTGGTGTGGATGTTCCACCTGAGCTTTCCTACAAATTTCCTCGCTTAAAATTACACCAACATCAACAAATTTCAACATATTCAAACTAGAAATAGAGTTACTAACTGTCATTATCAAGCTATTAAAAATTTTACGAAAGGAACACAATATTAAGAGGGCTCTAACTTCATCAAAATTTACATTAATTGAAGTCAATTGATTGGTTACTATGTTAAACTCATTAAAATTACCGGTAAGTAATCCACCTTCTACCATTCTCATGTTAAATAAACACTTCATAAGAAATAGCTTATTTGAAGCGGAAAGGATTTCATGTAATTTTTCCATAGTCTGCATCAAATCCTCAATTTTCTTCACTTTTGAAATATTGAATGCCACTAATGGTCCAAGGAACAAGAGAATTCTTCACAATACATTTCTATCCAAAATTTCTCATTCTTCATTAGCCATTTTTGTTGATTTCTTAGCTTTCCCTTTATCGATTTCCATAAATCCTTCTAATAGAGGTAGTCATCCATCTACATCTTCCATAACTCATAGTTCTACTCATTGAATTTATCTACCTTTAATTTACCATCATTTTCCATTTCTCCCACTCAACCGTGAGACTTTCCTATAGAAGATAATCAAACACAACCCACTTTGATAACACTTGTTAGGGATTGTAAGTAGATAAGTATCAATTATATGCAGATAACAATTTTAAATACATAATAGAATTAAAAATAATAAATAATAGCAGTGAACAAACAACACTAATTTTAGTGTATAAAAATGTATCCCTTTACATTTTCACACTTGTTTGGGCCCTCCTTGCTAAAATTGGGCTTCTTTATGCCTTATTTAGTCCTATTTTGCATCCACAAGCCTTATTTAATTAATCTTTCCAAGGATAATCCCGACACATATGTAATGACCAATCATAATTTAGTGATTTTGGTTTGTATGGCCTAGATTTAGTGATCTGGGACTCATACACCACCTTGGGTGTATGGGTCCCACTTGAGTTTCGAGGCCTAAACCCGAATTTAGCATAAAGCTTAACATTCCTTGAAATTTGTGTTCCAAGCTTAGCCTACTAGTAACATATGCCCCAACTAGAATATGAGTCCCACTTATCCTAGACCTAATTTTGAATTCAATTCTGGGCAAGATTTTATTCTCCTAGATCTAATGTCGGCTTGTAGTTTTTTAATTTTGAGAAATTTGTCATCAATAAGTATAAATACAAGGTTATTTCATATATTTTTTCCTAGCAAGTTAAGTGATATTATTAACATTCAAGTGAGAGAATTATAGAGAATTAAAGAGAATTCAAGAGTGATTATCAAGCGTTTTGGAGCTATATTCAAGATTCAATCATCATTCCAAAGTCATCATGCATCATGTTTGTTTTTGAGCTAACATTTGTGATGTAGGTATCTTATGATTCAAGCAAGAATTTAAGCCAAGATTCATAACATACAATCAAGAGTTAAGATCCACATTCATGCTATCCATTACATATAAGATTGAAGCCTTTGTTACAAGGGTTTGGTCAGTTGCAACATCACATATTGTTCATTCATCATTCCTCCTTTCTATTTGATTTCATTTCAAGGATTGATTACCAAAATGGGGTTTGAACAAGGAAAACCCCTATCCACTAACAAAACAATTTTTTTCCCTTTCTTGTATGTGTGATTTGTAGATATAGATTGTAGGTCCATTGAAGAGCAAGATTGGAAAAAAAAATTCAAGTTGCAAGTTGTCAAAGTTGTCATCTACATCGCAAGATCATAGAAAGTCACCTACATGTTAGAATTTAATGTTTTAGAATTAGAGATTTGATAGGAGAGAAGCTAAAGGAGGAAATTAGAGGATATCAACCTTTCAGATCAACCCTGATACTAGGAATAAATCACCATTTGTGGCAATTGAGTCCCATTATACCTATTTCTAGGCATTTTTTGTAGATCCTGGTTTAGCAGTTCTAGATTCCGATTTTGGCCTGAAACCATAAACTAGGACTAAATCGCTTCTACTGGCATATGAGTCCTGGAGTGTGCATTAAAAATTATTATTTCTAGCATTTCAAACCTCAATTCAAGCCTCTTTAGTTTCTAGGTGCACCTATGTCCTTTCTTAGTTTGTTCTTCTAATTTTCAATTTCATATCTCGAGTTGCATAGTTAGGATAACATATCATCACATTTATTTCTTTCCAAGCTCTTGCTTGGTGGTGAACCACCTTTTAGTCTTTAATCAAACCCTAGGGCACCTTATTTTAGATCTCTTTCCCTCATTTTATCCCTAGATTGATATCTCTAAGGTTTCCTTGAATGAAACTTGTAGGAAATTGGTGGTTCTATCTCCTAAAACATAGAGTGACTATTTTCAATGTTTAACCAATTTTAATGTGGTTCAACCAAACTTGGGATACATACACCAACAATAGAGTCTTCTATTATTTAATGTCTAGAAAAATGAATTACAAATAATTGTAGCAACTATTGCCACTTGCAGCAATGATTTTAATTTTTCCACTACTTTGTTTCTATCTATGCAGTGCTACATACGGTTGAAGCAATGACCTACATTTTTCCCAATCACTAATCTATAAATTGTAGCTTCTTCTAACACTCTGTAACTTACAACAACAATCAAAAATCAATTTTTCATGCACTTCTTCACATCCTTGTGCACCTTGCTGACTGTCTAATTTGTGGTCATTCATTTTCACTTTGTGCAACAATAACTATACATATTTCATGTAGATTTTAATGATATTTTAATTGTATTTTCCTATACAAACTAGTAATGAATTCCTTATTAAAATATTGGTGGAAATCGTTGACTAGGGTGGGGAATTTTACAACAATTTCTTCTTGTCAAAACTTCCTAGGCAACTTGGGCATGACTTTTCCCCTACTCTGCAATCAAACTTCTAGAATGCTTAATACTCCTTCCTAGGTGTGGGTTTTTTCTTCCTTGCATGTGTTTTCAATGACAATTCAAAAATTTCCTTCCTATCTCTCAACCCACTCTCTCCACCTTCAATCCCCAACATCCCATGTCTTCAACAAAGTGCAATTTCATAATTTTGAATGGAGTTATAATTTAAAATAAATGTCAACTCACAAGCTTGGGGTGGGATTTTCCTTTTAAAAAAATTCACAAGTTTCAAATTTTTTAAAATAATTCTTAATTGAATCAATTAATAATTTTTTTTTTCACAATTTGACATCAAACCTTATTGTAGTAGAGGAGTTGGAGATTAAATAAAGATTCTCCTAAATGTAAAAATCAAAATAAAACACAAAAAAATAAAATTAAATGTTTTTGGGTGTGCAAGATTGTCCATGCACCCGGATGCTAGTGCATCAAACATACCAAGTAAGAAAGAATGTTTCATGAGTGGGAGCCCATGTAAATTCATTTTGTTTTGTATTTCCAAAGCCATGTTTCCCCTTCCATCTTCCTTCCTTTCCATCTGATCAAATATTCCTTGTTTTCTTTTCTCATTATCTTCTTGATTGTTCTTGAATTCATCACTTTATCAATTTTCTTATTCCTCATTTTTGGTGGTTGATGTACCTTTTGTGTCATGTCATGGAAATCTGAAATACTCCCACTTTTCCTACTTTTTCCTTTCAAAAATATCTCCTTTCATTGATGAACTAACATTAGGTCTTCCTCCTTGAATTCTTGTCTTATCCTTTTAAAATCAACATGCTCTTTGTGTCTCTTGGTGCTTGTTTGTGAATTCTCCTTCATAAAATTAAATTTCTTAAATTCATCCAACAAATTCTCTTCCTTTAACCATTGTAAATATATCTAATAGGTTTCAAATGATCCAAAATTTCATCTAAAACAATTGCAGACTTACTAAGGAATGGTTTATGTGCCTCATCCTTCACCATATTTTTTCTCTCTATGGGTATTTTATACTCTTCTTCTATTGTCCCAAATTTTATTGGATGAGAAAAAAAGGAATAATACATATCTTCCATTGAAATTGATGGCACTTTCAAATATTGCAAAATATGAAGTGCTCATATTAAACCCTAAGAATTTTTACCTAAAACCTTTGTTACATATGATGTAGGGTTCTTATATGAGGATTTAGGGTTTTGTTCATTTTAGTTGCTTGTAACATTCTATTTTGTTGCTAACCACATTGTTCCTATAGCCAGTCACATAAAATTTTCATTTTTATCAATGTCATCAAGTGACTGGCCCCTCTTGTGTCTAGGTCTAAATGACCTGTTTCTTATAAAGTTAGGTAAAGGATCTAATGGCCTTTACATCCGTTGTATTTCGTGATTCAAAAGTCTTGAGCCTATTATTCTAATATCATCCAAGAGAGTACCCTTATTAAAAAAACTTAAGTGCACATGCTCAAAGTTTCCACTTAAGACCTGATGGCCCTCATAACTATATCGGTCATCACTAATTTATTCATGGGTACACACCTTGAATTAGCAACAAGTGATGGAAAGGAATTTTATTTAACATCGCTCATCACTAATGGCTTTTGAGCCTTTGAATTTGTAATAGCAATGAGTGTTGCTTCAGACCTTTCGATCTTATCATTCATTGCAGATGGTTATAAAATGATAAAATTGGATTAGTGATGAGCGATACAGTGTAATTTCCTTTATATCATGTGATCATGGATATGCTTTAAATGTAAAGCCCACATTAGCGATATGCGATGGACATTATGAATGTTGTAAATTCTCTCATCGCTAATTGCTTGTACAATGTATGAGGAGAATTAGCGATGAGTGATGTCCTTATGTTATATCACTCCTCACAAATTCATTTCGGAACTTAAGCTTTGAATTAGCGATAAGTGACAGTGTCCTCTAAAAGGTTTTTTATTTTGCTAATTTGATGTGATCCTATGAGTGATGTCTTTTGTGCCATTTATTTTGTGCAGTTGTACGCATCTACATCTAATACATCCACAATATCTCTCGTCATTGATAGGAGCCTCAAGGAAAAGTTTGAATTAGTGATGTGTGATGAAGGGACATCTACGATAAGAGATGACTATTGATGGAATGGGCAGCATGGCAGGATCCTAAGGATTTCACGTAAAGAAAAAAGGAAAGCAGTGAAAGGACTGGAGGACAGTTGATAAAGTTTTAAAATAGGATGATCCAACGAACTAAAATCATCGCATGAATACTTTCATCGCTGATTGCACCATAGAATTTGAGAAGGATCAGTGATGAGCGATGAAGCGTATAAGGAAATTTTATCTCTAAGAAGGATTAATCTCATGTACTTTGCCAATATAAATGAAAGCAAGGATTAGCTTGGCAATACGTGCTAATTTTCAAATCACATATGATTAATCAAGGCTAGAGAAGAATGTGGTAGCATTTGAGATAGCATCGTTGTTTTCAAGGAGCAAGTTGATAATGGTCAAAAAATAATTCTCATGGCCACCTTAGATTAAATTTTAATTGCTCTAAGATCAATGGTCTAGATTCAAATATGAACTGTTAAGTTACCAATTTGCTCGCGTAGGGATTTCTAAATCATTAAATTCTGCATGCTCAAATTTTCTATTTAATGCAGGTTGATTGTTGTTCATTCTCACTATCTTTTTCAGTCTATCATGTGTGTGATGAAAAGTGTAGCAAGAAGTTGTTGGTTTGTCTTGAGCTGCATTTTCACATCCTGAGTAAGTTGGTATGAAATTGGGTTCTCTAGCCTATTTAGATATTTTGTTGCTTGAACTAGTTGCAATTACTAGGATTGGGGTGTTTCTCCAGTGGGTCTTGAGTCAAGAATCCTTTTAATTATCACTCTGCTAATTTTAAAGAAATGAGAAAAGTTAGTGCAACAATTTTACCTGTTAGGAGGTCTAGTCGACTAAGTGTGTTTGAGTGTCATGAAGACATAGTTGTGCATGAAACCTAGGCTTCTCCTGAGGTTTCAAAGGGTAAAAGGAGGGCTAGAGGTCATAAGAAGAAATCAATTGTGCAAAGTACTTACTGCTTGAGAAATAGGACCCTTCCAAGAAAAGTGGTCAAGTTCAAAGGCAAGCAACTGGCGCAACCAATGAAGAAAGCTAGGAAAAAGGTGAAAAGTCATAGGGCGTACTTTGGAAAACATAACTCTCCTATTGTGCTTTCTTATACACCATCGGACGCTGAAGATGATATTGACTCAGACTATGGTCAGTACCTCCATTCTCTAGTGTCATATGGGAGCTTTGATGATGATGTAGTGATGATTCCTCTAATTTTATCATGGACAAGGAGCATTCGGGAATTCTCTAGTGCCAACAACTCTTAATAGGGTCACTACCTTATTTCAGTTTTTGATGACACCATGGCCTTTGCATAGGAGGTATTTGTTTTTATGTGTCCATGGTTTGTATTTTTGATTTCCCATGCTGATGTGGAGGTCTTCTAGAAGATATGATATGGAATCTTTTTTGTTTCAATGGTGAACATTATGACAATGACTAGTGGTGTTCTGCACATTTTTTTTCCTTTTGTCCTCCCCTGTTCCCAAATAATTCAATAAGAAACCACCTGGGGAGTTCTTCAAGGAGTTAGTTAGAATTAGGTTTTTTTGAAATAAACTCAAATGAAAGTGAGATTGTAATTCAATCGATTGCTTGTTGTTCCCTTATTTATATAAAAGGGATTTAATGGTTGATGAAGAGAGTTCAAAATTTTGAGTCTAAACATTGAGGTCACAATAAATACTATTCTCTAAAAGCATAATATAATGTAAATGGATACTTTAGTATATATATCAGAGGAAAATTTAAGATTAAAGTTATACTATATACATATATCTTAAATATGGTTTTACAAAGCAATATCAGAAATGAAGAAGAATTTTAGTTTCAAAATATTTCTCTCCTATGTGTTTTCTTCCAAGTTATGAATGAAGTTGTTAATTATGATTTCATTTGTCTTCTATCATTTGCACCAAATGGATGAATTTTTTTATGCATCAATTCAATGAGTTGATTAAACACTAAAACAAGGTCATTATTTTGTGAGAAAAGGATATAGGATTTAGTAAGGAAGTGATATTTTGTAAACAAAGTGAGTTAGATGTTACAAAGTGGCATTCTAATAGTCCATAAATTTCTGAAGTTCAATTAGAATTGTATTACCAATTGATTACAAGTTATAACTCTTTTTCTCCCTTAGATAAGGCACTGATTGTTTTATTAGTTTATCTTGTGGATAACTGAGCTAGATTTGAATTTGGCCTAGGATTCAAGATGAAGAATAATTCATAAAATAATCTAAACTACATTGCCTCAATTTTAAGTATGTAAATGCACTCCTTGAAATGAGTAGCACTTCTATCTGAGGTTTGTCGAGCCTTTGATAACGAGAGTTTCTTGAGATAATGCATATGTGTAAATAAATACTCTTGACCTAAAGCGAGATATTATGAGTATACATGGGATTACCCTCCCTGGGTCTCATAGAGCCCAAAGAGAAGAAGTGAAGTACTAATTACTTCAAGCTTAGGTATTGGGAAATCCTCAACCTAGCTAATAATTGAGTTGTGGCAAGTTCATAGGTTAGGACAGATTAAGTTTGGTTCTAAAAAAAATAACCAATAGACAACTCTTTAAGAATTTATTTTCCAAGATTACACATATTTTAGTATTGCTTCCCACTTCCTATGTATCTCTTTCACTGGTGTCATAAAATATTTCTTTGTTGTTGGTGTGAATAAGTCTTGTACCTAGTTTATTCTTTTGCTAGGTACTTAGGGGACTTAATTCAGATGTCAAGTTTACTTAGGATATTAGTTTTCCTATCTAGATAAGCATTAGTTGTCTCATCTAGAAGTTGCACTTTCCTAGGTAGTTATGGGTTAGTTGTCTCATGTGAAAGGATTAAGAAACTTGTCATCATCTTGTCTTATCCTATCTCTCATCCTTGCCTTTATAAGCAAGGCATCTCTAGCATATTTTGCATAACATTGTATTGTATTGCATTGATCATATTGTATCATATTGCAATCCTTTTTTGGTGGAATAGCGTCTTCCATTGTTGCTTCTCTCTATCTCTTGTGGAGGTTATTTGGAATTATAGATTGAAGATCTTGGGTTGATCACTTAAACATGGTATCACAACTTTGAATCTGGCAAGACCCTTCCATTTCTTTGTTAGAGAGTTTCCATCAAGTTTTATTGTGATTTTTGAGTTTCTTGTATCCTATATTACATGCTTGCATTTTGGTGAGATCTAGTGATTGTAGTGCTTTTGGATATAGAGGTAGTATTTTAGGTTTTCCCATTGCGTCCAGGAGGCTCGAAAAAGTCAGATTTGGCTTTTGTTTCACTCAATTTTGTCACCATTTGCAACTTTGGCAAAGAAGGGTTTGGAGCTCAGATCTGGTGAATAGCTTTTTGGGAAAAAAAAACATTCCATTGCATCTGGGTGGTCGTTTCCAATTTTTTTGATATATAATTTGTCTATATTAGGCAAAATTTGTTTCTGGGGCAATTTTTTTTTTACCCGAGACGCCGTACAACCTCCTAGGTCGAAGGTATGCATCATCATCATAATAAAAAAAAAAATTTGCATATTTTTATTTTGGCGGTATTTATTAAAATTTTCAAAAAAATGAAATACTATAAGCGCTTAAAGCGCTTTTTGTATGGTTGTCGATATTTTATTTAACAACAATTTAGACTTATTAAAGTTTTCCAACTATTATTAAGTGTGTAGGATTTGGCCTTAACCACCAGGAGGGTGGTCATCCAAATTTCTAGACAACGGTCATATTTAAACCATCATCACCCCACATTGTTGAGTCTCCAAACCGCCAGGCGGGCGGTTATGTTTCCCATCACAAGCACTCACTGCCAGCTGTCACTGAAACTGCTAGCCGAAACCGCCTAAGTTTTGCTCACCTTGTGCACGTGGTCACATGGAGAACCAAGGGCTAGCCCCCAGGGGATTATTTTTTGCACCTATTTAGTCATCAATTTTGCTCCTATTTAGCATTGAAGGTGCCTTTTACAGGCCTTTTACAGGCCTTTTTTTAATTTTGTATAAATTTTTGCCACGGCATCAGATTTTTGAAAATAAGATATCGTTGGAAAGTTGGTTCGACGAACATTGCAGTGGTCTAGTTGATTTTTCTAGATTTTTATATTTTTTGCCAATTTTTTCAGCTTGAAAGTACAAGTACATTTATTGCTTGTTCTTGGTGTAACTTTTGCTTACAAAGTCAAAATTTGGAAAACTTTGTTTTGAAATTGCTCAAAAAATTGCAAGGAATCTTTTCATAACCTCTATTTTCAGTTTTGGAAAGCTCTTTTTTCTGAAGATTGTTAAAATCACTGTGTGTTATAAACGGTTGATTTGAGCTTGTCACTTGTAAAAATTGCAAAATTTCTTCATTGTAATTTGCTGGGGGGGTTGCAAAATTAGTTTCAAATCATTCTAGGGGGGTGAAAGGAACAATTTAAGCACCACATTTTCTTCTTTCCTTTAGTGTTCATGGCGGATATAAGGAAAATTGAACCACTTACTCCACACAATTATCATACATGGAAGCTAAAAATGACTCAATTGTTACAATCTAAGGGTCTATGGCCAATGCTAGATGCAGAACAACCTGAATTTACAAGGGATTATGAATTTTTTTCCATAGACATAAAATGGATGAAGCAAAAGGGCTCATTGGCTTACATGTATTTGATAATTTATTGTTTCATATTTCAGAGTGTAAAACACCTAAGAATGTTTGGGATAAACTTGAATAATTGTATGGAAAATCAAATCAGTTCCGAGTCTTGCAACTTCAAGCCGATCTATAATCACTCTCTCTAGATGCATTTCCTTCAATTCAATATTTCCTTGCACAATTCAAGTTGATTTTGTCATAGTTGAAAGGATGTGGGCAAGATAAATCTGGTGATGAATGTATCTTCTTGATTTTGTCTAAGTTAAAGGGCCCTTATCAAGTTTTTTCTTCTACTTTATATTCAACTATGGATGCAATGGGGAAAGATTACAAAATGCCCTCTTTTGAGTTTTTTTGTGAGCGTCTTACTAGGGAAGAGGCCAAGTTGATTCAGTTGGATGCACTACCTAGTTCTAAGAATCATGGTCTAATGGCTCAATCATCCAAGGGTAAAGGAAAGAGCAAGAAGAAGCCCAAAGCAGAATCATCTTTTGGTAGTGAGAATCCCTCAAAACTGAAGCTGAAGAAAAATCAAAAGTCCACTCCATCTCCTTCTTCTTCTACCTCTGGAGATTCTTCTTTCAAGTCCAATAAAAATAAAGGAGAACCTTGTTCACTCTGTGGAAAAATTGGGCATGATGCAACTCGTTTCTTTAAGAGATTAGAGGCCTTGGAGGAAGCTATGAAGAAGCACAACATTTCACTGGCTAAGCCTTCTTCCACGAGCAAAGGGAAAGCCCTTTTAGCACGGGTGATTCATTCATCGTCAGACAGTTGGATTCTTGATT
The DNA here is from genome assembly GCA_007258455.2 of Sequoia sempervirens. Classification (NCBI taxonomy): domain Eukaryota; kingdom Viridiplantae; phylum Streptophyta; class Pinopsida; order Cupressales; family Cupressaceae; genus Sequoia; species Sequoia sempervirens. The sequence continues at coordinate 252,621,050 of VDFB02075321.1, read as the reverse complement.
CAGGTGCTTCACATCACATGACCAATTCATGTGATCTTGATTCCATTGTTCATACTTCTACTTCTTAGATTGCATTTGGGAACTCTTCACATATTTTAGTTTTGGGGACAGGCTCCATTCAGATGCTAGATGGGTGCATTGAGGATGTTCTTCTTGTTCCTGATATTTCAGCGAATCTACTTTCCATATATCAGATTTGTCATTTTGGAGATGGGTATGTGTAGGATCATGATGGGCCAAAAAGTGGCAATATGATGGGTATGTGGCTGATGACTTTATTTTTACCAAAAATTGATGAAATGAAAAGGGTTTTAAAGGAGATTCTTAGCTTTCCACCAATATAAATTATGACTTACTTTGAATTTAATAAGTAATTATTATTCATTTTCTATTCAAATTATGACTAAAGTCCTAATTGATATGTTGATTGAGAAACATCCATAGCTTTCAAACAATATCACATTTTTTGAATCCAAAACATGCATCACATTCTATGCTTTGCATACTATAGGATTTAAAGAAAATTTAATTTCATAAAGTTTTGACCAAGTTAAGGTGGTCAGACATACAAGCTTTTATATTTTTAAAAGTTGTAATAAAAAATTCATGATTAATTATTTACTTGGAAAAAAATTTACAAAAATATGCATCACATTGGGACACAAGTTCTCTACTTATATCTAAAATATTATAAAAAAATATTATCATTTTATTGTGGTTATGGTGGTCAAATAAACACTTCTTATTTTTCCCTTGAAATTTAAGTACTACTACATTGAAATTTCAAATTTTCACCAAATAGATTTTTTTTCTAAACAAACCTAGTAGTTTTGAAACTACATTCAATTTTCTACATATTCTATTCTTACATATTTTTGAAATAATATAGATAACTTATTCAAATCTTTACGTCAAGTTGCCTAACTCTGATTTTTTTGATTTTTTTGCCACTTAAGGGCCTGTTTTTTCCATGATGATCTTGCACATACCGAGATGGGAAGACAATTGAATTTACTCCATAGAATTTGACTATTAGATAGTTGTGGGATCCTAAGAAGGTTGTTGCTACAGGGATAGTTGATCATGAGAACCATTTGTATCAATTTGATGGATTTGAGTCTTCATCAGGTTCTTATTTTGTTGCTCATGTTGATTCAGTGAGAAAACTTTGGCATGAAATATTTGGGCACTTGAACTATAGATATCTTTAGTAGATGCAAGCACATAACTTAGTGGTTGGTCTTCCTAAGATCACTTGCATAGATGGTGCTTGTCAAGGTTGTGTTATTGGAAAGAAACATCAAGATCCTTTTCCTAAGGGTTAAGCTACTCGTGCAACCACACCCCTTGAGTTGGTCCATAGTGATCTCATGTCATTCCCAACTCCTTCTTTTTCAAGGGCTAAGTATTTTCTCACATTCATTGATTATTTTTCCCATCAGACATGGGTCTATTTTTGAACCTCAAGAGTGAAGTCCTCGCTAACTTCAAGACCTTCAAAACATTTGTGGGGAAGCATTCAAGCTTTTCTCTTCGAAAAATATGCACAAATAATGGGGGGAGTATGTCAATCAGGAATTGTAGGATTTTTAAAGTGAGCATGGTATTCTTCATCAACACACAGCTCCTTACACTCCTCAACAGAATGGTGTGGCAGAGAGAAAGAACGAGACTCTTAGGGAAATGGCCAATTGTATGATTCAGTCTAGGTCCATGACACCAACATTTTGGGCTGAAGCTGTCAATTGTGCCAACTATATTTAGAACCGTATGCCCCACAAGGTAGTGGGAATATGACCTCTGAGGAGGTTTGTTCTCATCGCAAGCCTAATGTATCCTTCTTTAGAGTATTTGGTAATGAGGCTTGGGCATTCATTTTGAATGGTTGGCATAAATCCATGGAGAAGAAGAGTCAATGGTACATCTTTGTTGGCTATTGTGAGGATTTGAAGGCATACAAAATGTTTGATCCTAACACATGAGAGGTACATTTGCAATGTGATGTTTAGTTTGTTGAGACCTTCACCTAGTTAGATCCTCCTTCAAATTCTTCTTCATCACAACCTACGCAATCTTCTTTAGTTGATGATGCTTTGCTACTTGAGGAAGATTTTGATGATGGTCTTGATGCACCTCCTCCTTAGTCACCCACTAGGCCACGATGGGATTGAGTTACTCTTGAGGAGGTTGGTCCTCTTGTTGGTGATCCCACAGACACTCGCCGCACTCATTCTCAAACTTTAGGAATCAGTCTTTTGAGTCATGCTATTCCAGATGATCCTCAGAAGTTTTCAGATGCTTCTGGTATTCCAAAGTGGGACAATGCTATGGCTAATGAGTATTCTTCTTTGATGAAGAATCATACTTGGGATATTTTGTCTCTTCCTAAGGGAAGAAAGTTGGTCAAATGGTGCAAGTGGGTGTATCATACCAAGTATGCAACAGATGGTTCCATTAACAAGTACAAGGCTTGTCTTGTTGCAAAGGGGTTTTCTTAGGTTGAAGGGATTGACTATTATGAGACCTTTTCTCCTATTTACAAGATGGATTCTATTTTCCTTGTCCTTGCTATAGCTACATCATAGGGATGTTCAGTGTATCAAATGGATATGAAGAGTGCTTTCTTGCATCGGGATCTTCATAAGGATATCTATATGGAGTAGCCACTAAGTTTTGTGTAGGACCCTTCACTTGTTTGCAGGCTTCAACATTCATTGTATGGACTCAAACAATCCCCTCAAGCTTGGTATGAGAAGATGGATAATTTCTTGCTTTCTTCCAGCTACACTCGCTACCATTCTAATCCCACATTTTATACTCAGAGATGTGGAGAGGATCTACTCATACTTGTGCTCTACGTGGATGATTTGATTCTCATAGGGAGTTCTACTTCCATGATTCAGAGTACACAATGAGCATTGATGGAGCGATTTGATATGACCGACCTTGGTCTTTTGCATTACTTCCTTGGTCTTTAGGTTCATCAGACTTCTAAGAGGATCTTCATTTTCTAGCAAAAGTATGCTCTTGATTTGCTTTAGAGGTTTGGCATGGCTGATTGCAAGCCTTCCCCTACTCCATTTTAGTTAGGTGTTGTACTGTCTACTAGCTGCACTACACCTACAGTTGATCCTACCTTGTATTGGCAGTTGGTTGGTAGTCTTTTGTACTTGACACATAGTCGCCCTAATATTTCCTTTGTGGTTGGACTTGTCTCTTGTTTCTCACAGGAGCCTCATGAGAGTCATTGGAAGGCCGCCAAGTGTATCTTGAGATACATTTAGGGCACTACACATCAGGTGCATCTCAAATTGTGGGATTCACTGACTCAGATTGGGCTCGTAATGTCAATGATCGGAAGTCTACTTCTAGCTTTATCTTTTTCCTTGGTTTGGTCTGATTGCATGGTCATGCAAGAAGCAGACTGCTATTGCATTATCATCGACAGAGGTTGAGTATCGAGGTGCAGTATTGGCTAGTCAGGAGGTTTTTTGGCTTCATCAATTGATGACTAAGTTTGGATTCCCTCTAAATCAACCCACTACTCTTTGGTGTGGCAATTAGAATTCCATTCATATCTCTGCAACCCAGTGGAGCATCAATGTACTAAGCATATTGAGATCCACATGCACTTCATTAGATAGCTCATCCAAGATGATGTTCTCAACTTGGACTATTTTCCTACAGATCAACAAGTTGCAGACATCTTCACTAAACCTTTGGCATCACCTCATTATCTTTAGTTGTGATCAATGCTTGGGGTAAAGGAAGTTGTCCTTTGGGGGTCTTGAGGATTCCTCCTTCCTTCATTAGTTTTTAGCTTTCTTTGTAGCTTTTTCTCTCTTTCGGAGAGGAGTTTTCTCCCATAGGGTTTTTCTCCTTTTCTCCACTTGTGAGAGTTTTTTGTTTTGTACATGGGTACCTCATCAAGCCTAGTTGTTGGGACCCATATTTTTCATTTTTCATTAGTTTGTTCCTCCCTAAGTTGCACTTAAGGGGGAGTGTTGGTGTGAATAATTCTTGTACCTAGTTTATTCCTTTACTAGGGACTTAGGGGACTTAATTCACATGTTAAGTTTACTTAGGATATTAGTTATCTTATCTAGATATGCATTATTTGTCTCATCTAGAAGTTACACTTTCCTAGGTAGTTATGGGTTAGTTGTCTCATGTGATAGGATTAAGACACTTGTCCCCATATTGTCTTATCCTATCTCTCATCCTTTCCTTTATAAGCAAGGCATCTCTAGCATATTTTTCATATCATTGTATTGTATTGCATTGATCATATTGTATCATATTGAAATCCTTGTTTGGTAGAATAGAATCTTCTATTGTTTCTTCTCTATATCTCTTGTGGAGGTTATTTGGTGTTGCAGATTGAAGATATTGGGTTGATCACTTCAACATTTTCATCCTTGGCTATTATGTAATTTTTTGCTTCACTATATATGGACTTCTTATCATACTTGCATGGTCTACCCAAACAAATATGACAAGCATCCATAAACATCACATCACAAATAATCTCATCTCTATAATTACCAATCTAAAAACTTATCAAATCATTCACTAGAAGTTGATGGCCCTTTTGCAACCATGTGACCTTGTAGGAATCTACATGTTTTATTTTCTCCAAAATTAGTTTCTCCGTCATTTATTGAGATACCAAATTATCTATGCTACCATTATCCACAATCACAATTCACTACTTTCCTCTTGTGTTGTAGATAGTTTTGAATAAAATCCTTTGCATGGGTTCTTGTTTCTCCTTTTCTAGCTTCAAGAGCACTCTCCTTAGGATAAATCCCCTCCATCCTTTGGGTCTGATATTTCATTTCCTTCTTTAACCTATGTGGTAAATTTTCTCCTAGCCTTGCTCTTCCCATCCTCTTGTTGTACTTGAGGCCATTCAAATTCCCTGTGAGCAACCTCTCCACAATTGAAAAAAATATATAGTAAATCCTCTTCCTCTTTGATAATTATTTAGTGTACTCCATGACATTCAAATCTTTCTATTTGGGAATTTGAAGTTTTTTAAATAAACTAATGTGATACTCTACAGGCAAGAGTTTAGACTTGAACTTTGTCACCGTCTTCTCCCATGATTTAATATTTTATTTTCCTCTCCTCTATCTTTCAATATGTACTTGATCCCACCATAGGGATGGATGCCCTTTTGACCTTGTGCAAGCATACTTCACCTTCCTATTGTCTTTGGTGGATTCCAAGTTGAAACATTTTTCCATATCCACAATCCAATCAACGTGCTCTTTTGGATTTATGCTTCCACTATAGCTTGATGGTCCATCCTTGGCTTACTACTTACAAGAATCTCTCTTCATTTGCATCTCCTCTTTCCACTTCTACAACATCTTCAACTTCTTCCTCTTCTTCAATAACATCTATATGAATCCCTCTCCATTGTGAGGTTTTTATGGCCTCTTGGTGTGTTTTTATTCCTCTCAAAATCTCCATAACAATAGTATTGTCTTCTCCTCATGGTGCTCTCCCTCTCTGATGTCCTATGTATGCCATGGCTTCTTTTCTTCTTCTTCAATAAACTCTGATACCAAATGGTGCATCTCAACAATTGAGAATCCACTAGATTGTCAATTGTTGTAACAAATTTATCTTTTATTTTTTGAATGCATAAAATGGAACACAACAAAATATGATTTTTTAATTTATTAATTCAAATCAAAGAGCCTTCAATAACAAAGAGAATCAATGATTCTAACAATATCCAAACTATGCCACTCCTACAACACAATCTACAAGCAATCAAACACAAACTTCAAATGTCCTAAAAAATAATTTCCAAGCAAGCCAAAATCTAATAATAAAACCATTGAACAAAAAAAATCACTTGCAACAAACTTCATATGCCATCAAATCCTTCCTCCTTTCCATTAAACCTCCATTATCTCACATCCTCCTCATTTTTCTTCATGTCCAAACTTCTCAAGCAGCTTGGGCATGAATTTTCTCTTCCTAGCATGTGCTTTTAATGGAAATTCAAAAAATTCCTTCCCACCTCTCAACCCATTCTCTCCACTCACTCAATTCCAAACATCCCATTTCTTCAACGAAATGCAATTTCAAAATTTTGAATGGAGTTAAAGTTTACAATAAATGCCCACTCATAGGCTTGGTATGGGATTTTCCCTTTTGGAAAATTCAAAAATTTCCTAAGAAAAGTGCAAATATGAATGGATAAAGATTAGGTTATGCGACCACTCTCAACTAAGAGCACACATTCTTGCTATCATATTAAAGGTAATTGTTCTAACGTGAGTCCATAGATTTTAAAATTATAAGGTATATTATTTTCATCATTAATATTTACTACAAATTTAACATGTATATGAACTAGCATGAGTATACATATCAAATTAATTCAAGTAGCCAACATGAAAGTAAATGAAAAATACACATAAAAATATTTAAATGTGAAAGATAATTATTCCTTATTACTTATTCCCTTGAAATGAGTGCTTTATCTTGGAAATAAATGAAATAAAATTGAAATAAATAAGTAGCACTATATAGGAATTAAAGATAACATTTTTTTGTCCATGATTAATCAATAAGTAATAAATAGAGTTAGATATAGAAATATCATGCTTGAAATAATAAGGTGGGTGCATAGCATATTGGGGAACCCAAATAATGTGATACTATCCAAAATCACTTTGAGTCATTTGGTATTTTTTTAATCATGCACATATAAGACTTGAATATTAGTGGCCTTACATGGTCCATCTAGTTAGTTGCATAAAAATGATAAATATAGATTGGAAGAGAGTAGATTACATATAAATCCATGTATATATATCTATAAAACACAAGATAAAACCATTAAGGTTCAATATTTATGGAAAATTTAGTGTTATATAACTGTCCAAATTTGAGTAAGATATTTTTATAAAACAAATGTAGATTATAGTCACCATATTTTCACCTAATGATTTCCTCAATAGGGTAAGCGATATTTTCATGAAGTGCTAGAGATATATATCATGTAAGATCAATCAAAAGTGAGATATCATCAGATGTCTCATAATCATACAAGTATAAGGCATAAGCATGACAAACATAAAATGAAAAAAAAAATCATTAAATCTTGTATAAGACAAGTATAATAGTTGTATATGATCATGTAACTGTTGAAAGAGATAGAAATTAGTAATATACTCTTTTCCTTTCTAGTTCTTTTCCTTTTCTTCATTAAATTGTATTATTATTTTATTATTTTAGAGGAAAATAGATAGGTATATGCCTATATCCATTTTTAGAAATTCCTTTAAATTTTTATAAATAAATCATATATTATGAAAAGCCATGTATATGCGCTTGTTAAGGTTTTCAAAATTTTCAAGTCATGTATTATGGGTGTAGAAAATATTACTTATATACTATGTAACACAATTTTGAAGAATACATTTTTCAATTAGTTGATTTGAGGAAAAGGTATCTAGGTAAGCAACTAAGATAGTTAATAATAAAATATGGAGGTACAAATGAAAAAAAAAATTGATTACAAGACCTTGTAAATTAAATGAAAAAGAAAAACCTAGATCTAGTAGAGGTGCATGAGGTAAGTAATAAATTTGACATTTATTAATATCCTTTCAGGGATATCCTATGGTATAGGGATATTATAGTTTAATTTAAAAGATAAATTTACATATAATAATGAACGAGAACAAGTAGAGAGATTTAAATTTGCAATCCAAAAATATGTGTTGATTTGAGGAGACTTTCTATGAAGAAATCATGATGGAATGTTCCTTAGTATTTCATATCAAGAATAGTCCTTAAAAGTGATGAATGAATTACAAAAAGGAATTTTTTGTGGCCATTTCATTTCGAAGGCCACCCGACATAAGATTTTGAGAGAAGTTTACTGGTGGCCAAAAATATTCAATGATGTAGCAACTAAGTTAAGGTGATATGATGCTTACCAAAGTTTAAATGTAAGTAAAATTTTGTAGACATAATTATCCTAACTTCCATATTATTGAAGGTTGCTTTTATATATTAAAAAAATCATTTCATAAGGAAAAACATGGAAAGGTTAGGTAATGGTAATAAATGGATATTTGTGGAAGCTAACTAGTTCACCAAATAGATTGAAATAAATCCCCACTAGGAATGCCACATCAAAGGTGGTAGTTCACTTCCTAGTTAAAAACATAATACTAAGGAACATTTTTTTATTAGTAAATATAGTGTTTGATAATTATATGTGTTTGAAATATAAAGTTCTATTATATCTATATGTTATATATATAACTAACTTTACCTTCTTGAAATATTATCATCCTCAAAGATGGCCAAGAAAAATTCAACAATGAAAGTCCTATTTCTAGATCATCAAGAAAATTTAAGATGTGAATGGAAACGTGGAATTTTAGACCAAGGTTTGTAGTTTGTAAAAGTAGAATTACTTACAAGAAGGCTATAGGTAGAAGTCCCTATGAATTAGTTTATGTAATAGAGGTTAGAATTCCTATTAGCCTTGAATTACTAGTACCATAGCTATGACAAGAAATAATAGAAAAATGGTACAATTCAAAGGGTGCGTGAGTTAGAAGAGTTTGATATAGGTAGGATAATTATAAATGATAAAAATTGGGTGCAGTAATACAAAATAAAATTTTTATTTGGCAATAAGGTAGTTCACAAATTTTTCCAACCTAGAGAGTTGGTCCTCATATGGAATGATAAATTGGAAGAATAAGAAAAGTATTGTAATTTTGATGGTTTATGGACTCTCCTTTAGTAAATTGTAGATAAGTATGATCGGGGAACATTTTATGTTATTATTTTTGAATGCGATCTCAATTCATAGTGATTTCCTAAAAAATTATATATCCTAATTGGTAAATAATTTTGGTAAGTTTTACATATAATTTTCATTTTATGCTTTGTAGCTATGATCCTTGTTGATCATAGTGAAGGGTAATTTTCTTATATTTTCGTCTTAGTCAACTTTGTGTATTTTGTCTTGCTCTTTTAAAGAGTGGTTTTGGGTTTACTATTGGAGATACAACCAAGGTTCTTGTTTTATCCATACTAGATATGAATTCGTAACAAGATCCAATGGTGTCCCATGTCCAATATTCTTATTAAATTTTTGTGTCCATGTCCATCAAGCATTATCTTCATATTAGCCTAGGTGTATGTTATGAGTCTTTTCTTTCTATATTTGTCCACCAAAATATTTATACTTATGTTGTCTTTCTATTATAGAGTTTTATTGTATTATTTTATTTCTCCCCACTTCCCTTTCACAGGTGCGTGATGTTTCCCATTTTATGTCATAATATCTCCCCATTTTCCTTTTGTGTGCCTATTAATAGTACTACTTATAATTTGTACAACATGTTCTCTTCATGATATTTTTCTACTACAAATATTGATAATCTATTATTAACCTTCCTCCCTTTTTGTTGATCAATCTTGTATGTGATAAGTCTTTCTAGATTATGGTGGGTGCTAGTGTAACAATTTGGACATTCTATAAACATAGTGATTTATACCACTTTCAGTGGTTGTTTTAGTTTATGGTTATGGTGGTTCCCCTTGTTCAACTTGTGGTATTTATTTCTCATCTTTGAAATGTATTCCTTTCCCATGGTGGTCCATATTTGGATAGTAATCATCTTGTGGGAATATTACAGGTCATTGTATTTTTTGGTTTCTCATGTTTTGGATATAGTTGGTTTTGTGGCTATTAATCTTATATTATTGGTGGGTGAGACTAGAGTATTTTCCCATATTATTTCATGGTTTCTTGTGTATGAGGTTATTCCTTATATTCAATCTAGGTTGATCTTTCCTAATCCTATGTGCTCAAGAAGAAACATGTATGTATCTAATTAATAGTGAGGTAACATGAGGTCAATTTTCCTCCCAAATATTTGAATCCAAGTACTTAATATTCATGATCTAGAGATAACATGGTTAGTTAGGATGTTGGTTGCTAGCAAGTTTGTAGAAAATAATAAAGTATAGACTATTGTTAAATTTTCTTTGTATTTTATATTGAGATGAGTGAGATATTGGATGTGTGCATCCAATATTTGATATTTTATCATTATGACATTACTTTCATTCTCTACCAAAGGAATGAGACTAAAATGTAGTCTTTAATCACTTGAATTTATATAAATCTATCTTAATAACACATACACACTCACACTCAAGGGAGGAAGAAGAAAAAAATGAAAGGAAAAGAAATATCTCATGATTTTTGACAAAATCCAAGAGTAGTTCTACCAATGGGAATTAGATTCTACAAAAAGAATTGAAGAAAATATAATATTTGTTGTCATTTTATTGTTGAGACATTGTAGGATTTTTGTTTACTATTGTTTGTCTATGATTATCTTTCTAGTTATCTTTTTGTAAAGGGTTTTGGGGTCCCTTCAAAAATAGTTTCACTTTTGATAAAAAAACATTTGCAAAACAATGAAATTATACCAACACAATCTTCTCAAAATAGAGAAGACTATGAACATTTTCATTAAAGTCATTGATGAGTCATTAGAAGATATTTGTTGGGGTTGTCATTGTTCAGTTTGAGCTCAACAAACAAAAGAAACAACAATACAATGAGGATGAAAAGTAGCCCCCCAAGAAGAAGAATAACAAATGGAAAGAACTGCTACTTGGAGTTGTGAATTGGGATGAAACTCTTAGTTCTATAAGTAAGGATTGTGGTTCTTTACTCTAGGTCTTATGTATTTTTTCTTGATCTTTTTTTAGTTTTTTGTTGCTATTCTCTTTTATATTGTATTGTTTTATGTTTTGGCTTAGTGGCCAACCATTGGACTATATATTTGATATTATCTTCATAAGTCTTTCTTTCATTTCTAACTCCACTTAATATAAGGGATAGCGCATTGTCCCTACTTTATAAAAGTTATTGATTATTTTATTTTAATGAAACTTTGGAGATAAATAAGAATAAATACCTAACCATCAACACCACCTTTTAAAGCTAGAGTGTCATCCAAATAATTACATCAAAAATTTATTAGTTACAAAACTTAAGATTATCATTTATGTTCAATGTAGATGCAAAAAATCATTCAATTCATATGGAAGGATAGGTCTCCATTATTTTATGACGTTATTTTTTGTAACAGACTATTAACAATTGCTAGTTTTATTTCTTTCACAATTCTAGTGGTTCTTTTGTTTTAGTTGACAGTTGTGAGTGTTTTGTATAATTTTTAATTGTATGGATTATGTATTCTTTATTGTTAAACATTATTTTAAATCATGACTACTTATTTTATATAATCTTTTATTTTGATCAATATTAAAAAATCATAATCAAATTATCCAATCTAACTATGTCAAGAGTCATTTACAATTGGATATGTGTGAAAGACCTCTCTACATAAAAACCCAAATATAGTAAATAATTTATTTATTTATATATATAAAACTCAAAAAGAAAATTTAAAAAATAAAAAAACTTATCATACTTTCAATTAATTATGAGAAGGGGCATGTTTTTTTTATAATATTTCTAAAGAATATTTTTCAATTTTGATGATATGGCTCTCTTATAAATCTTAAAAAAATTCAACTTCACAATTTTATTTTATTTTATTTTCTTTTTAAAAAATTATCTTAAATTTGTTTCTAAAAATCATACTTTCTAATTTTAAAACAAAATTCTATTAATATTTGTTAGTATTCAATTGCAAAACACTTTTTATCCATAAAGTACACAAATTAACAAATCATGTGATGTCACATTAGCGCACCAATAAAACATGACTTAGTGCACCAATATCATTCTCACTTTTTTTGGGCCTTTTTGGATACCTCAACAAAAAGCATGGTGATGTGGCCCTAAAACGAAATATAGAAGTACGTGAGTTGTCAAATAAATTGTTGTACAAAATTGGGAGTGATTTCAAATTTCCACGTAAAATTTTGAGAAACATGAAGTTTGGGTGCTCCACTATAAGCCCTTCTCCCCTAAATGCCTAAAAAGAATAGCTGAAAAATATATATACAATATTATTTCAATAATAACTAAATTACTATCCTTAGCTAGGCAAGCACAAGAAAAATTGAACAAGATTTCAATGTGGGCAACTCCTTCACATGTGTGAACTGAATGTTGTTGGAGAACAAATACTTAAATATTGATTTTATTTAAATGCCAATATGTATGCAATGCGAGCAATGCGTATTGTCTAAGCATGCAATTTTCCACAACTTTCTTCCATTTCCTTATGGAATACAATTTTCTCTTTGAAAGGAGATGAAACCAAGATTGACCAAAACTTAATAAAATAAAATAATTTATTTTAAAATATCGATGTACTCACCTTGACGAACTCATATGCCACAAGGTCGGGTCAAGTTCGGCAATCTGGAATTACCAAATATTCGCACATGAGACGGCATTATAAAACTCCTATTTGGCAAATCAATAGATTCATTTATTTCTACAAGCTACATTGCACTAGGTATAATTTTTTATTATTACAATTTAAATTATCATTGAATAATTTTTGTTTTTAATATGAATTTTTTATATGGGATGAGAATCACGAATTATTGCATTGAATTATATAGTATAGAATGAGTGGGAATATTTTCACAAAAGGAGATGCATACAATTATGGGATTCTATTTTTAGAGTCATTGACAATGAAAAACTTTACATATGACATATTTGTAGAGGGAATCAATCTATCAAAATGGGTAGGTATGGAATTTTCAAATAGAATCATAGAAGTGGTGGACTATAACATGCTTAGAGATGTAAATGAATCTATTTTATCAATGGTATTGCCATGCCTTATCCAATGTACGCAAGTAAGGTTCACTTGCATAAGGGAGCTACCACAAAAATGTCCAAATATGATTGGGATAGTTGAAAAATTAGAAAAAATAGAAAGGAAATTTGTTTTTCCTCGATATTTTTAGCTTTCAATAGATATCCCACCTTTTCTTGAGAGTTCAAGTGGTCTAAGAAATTCAAGGAGGGATGAAAATTGGTCTACATTTACATGTTAGTTTGTTAGAAATTATTAGTAATTGTTACTTATTTTTAATTATTTTCTTGTAAAAGTGTAATATTTTAAATTTATGAAGTTATTGCATGTGTAATTTTTATCCAAATTATAAGGGAAATATATTTATTGATTAGCTATATGCATAGAGAAATAGAAAGGAACAAAAAAAAAAGAGTGATTTTTTATTCTTGACATTGTCTTTGTTCTACTTTACAACTTGGATATAAGTTATCTTTATAAATTTTACATATGTAAATTATATTAAAATGAACTAAATAAGGTCCTCCTCTTTTTTTGAATAGGTTGAAATGTTTCAAATAGGACCACAATTTAAAATTTAGTTTAAATTGATTTAAAAAATAAAAAATATGCCAAATATCTTAAATAAACATTTAATGTGTTTAAATATTTTCTTTTCAAAATATCTAGAAAATAATTACAAAAATTGTGGTACTTGAATGCATACAATCAAAGTGTTGGAAATGGATTATATCCTAAGAGTCATGCACCAAAGAGAACTTCAAATTTTCTACAACATCCTTCAAGAAAGGAAAAGGAAGTAGAGTTCAAATGTGGATTAGAATATTGGTTTCACTACTATAACCATGGCTAATACGGAGTAAGAATGAGAAGAAATAAATTAAAATTTTTACCTTAAAATCCAAATTAAAAAGAGAAATCAGAGTACACTTATTGTTAATTTAGCTCATGTATCCTAATTTTATTTAAAATTAATTTGTTAAGGGGTAACTGCAAAAATATGAGGAACTAAAAATGGGTCTTAAGTGGCCACTTTTTTTTTTAATTATTATTATTTTTTTTTCTGAAATCAAGAAAGACTAACCTTGGATCACAAATTGAAGATAGTTACACTCAAAACTTTCAGATGCAAAACATACAAGTCATAGTGCTCTGAATCTACTTTCTAAAGTACTAATTTCTTTCAAAAATAGTAGAGACTAAGGTTCAAAAAAGGGGGCCACAAAAATTGGTCTTGTTTTTTCAAAAAATATATAAAATAGCATCTAGTGTGGCCCCTAAAATGTTAAATTTTTCTTAGTATTTCAAAAATAACTTTAGTGAGAAATTAGCTAACATCATTTACTTTATCCCTAATTTTTTTTGCTAATTTTTAATGAATATATGATTTTTTACTAATTTTCAAAGTGGATACATCTTGAAAACTAGAAATTTGAGCGTGCTACCCCATAAAATTTGAAAAATGATTGAAAATAAAATCTATTTTTTGAATATGTGTAGAATGGTGTCTAGTTTTTAAAAATGTGATTTATTTGAAATTTTGATGAACAATTAAACAACAAAGTGAAAAATACAAAGCATTGGTTTTTTATGAAAAATAGATACATGAAAAAAAGAAATTGAAGATGAAAACCTTAACATGTACTCAAAACATGAAAAAAAATTAATGGTTAGATAGATAACAAAGATCTTAACATTACCATGGTGTTTTTCAACTTGACATTGATAAACATGCAAACTTGATGCTAGGAAGAAAATGCAAGATTATGTCAATTTTTTTATAATTTTCAAAAACATATATATGGACATTAGTAAGTCACTCCACACCTTTGGATTGGAAGCCCAAGGAAAATACAAGCCAAAGGATTGAAAATTTTCAAAGCAAGATAAAATGTGAGCATGCTCTAATGCACTCACATTATTTGAATACTTTCACAAAATGCGAGCATGTTATATAACACACTCACATTATGTGAATGCTTTCACAAAATTTGAGCATGTTATAATGTGCTTGTAAATTATGTTTTGAAATGAAAAAATCCTTTCTCTTTGTTTTTTCTCTCTTTTTCTTTCTCGTTCTCTATCTATGAAACTATTTACGTGAAATAAACATTTAAAGTATAGGTAAATGTTCATATGTAAATATATCAATATTTACTTTCCTATACTTTCAGTTATACTTCAAGTACATAGTTTTAGGATTTTTGAGAATGTTTTTAGATCTCTAGGATTTATAAGAAAACTTATAGTTTTTGGAACATCTTATAATTTTTTAGACAATCAAATTTTAATAATCAAGAGGTCAATTTTTTTTTTATTAATCAACAAGTTATATCATCTCTCTCTCTATCTTGCTCATTGTTTATCCCTTATTCTCTAGACCTCTCTCTCACTATATTCATTCCTTTATTCAAGACTATGTCTCCCTTTAGCTTAAGAACTACTTCTCTACTTGTCCATCCATCTCTCTCTATCTCTCTCCCTCCCTCTCTCTCTCTCTCTCTCTCTCCCTCCCTCCCTTCTCTCTCTCTCTCTCTCTCTCTCTCTCTCTCTCTCTCTCTCTCTCTCTCTCTCTCTCTCTCTCTCCTTCCGTCTATACCTACCTCTCCCTCCATCACTCCCTACCTTTATCTCTCTCTAGTCTCTCACCTTTATCTAACCTCCTCTATATCCCTCCATACCTCTCCCTCCCTCTCTCCTTCCCTATCCACATATTTCTATCTCTCCAATCCATCTCTCTACACCTCTCTATATCACCTCTCTCTCTCTCCCTCCTTCCTCTCCCTCCCCATCATTCTCTCCACTTCTATATGTCTCTACTCTCTATGCCTCTCCTTGCCTTTATATATATCTCTCTCCTTCCTCTATACCTCTCCTCCATCCTCCTGCCTCCTCTCTTTATTTCTCTCTCACCTCTCTAACCTCCTCTATATCCCTCCATACCTCTCCCTCTCTCTCTCCTTTCCTATCCACTTATTTCTATCTCTCCAATGCTTCTCTCTACCTACCTCTTCTTCCATCATTTATCTTTATCTCACCTCTTACTCTCTCTCCCTCCCTCTCTTCCCCCCTCCCCCTCTCTCTCTCTACCTACCTCTCCCTCCCTCTTTTTCTCTTCCTCTCTTTATTTTTCTCTAACTCACATCTACTTCCCTCCCCACTTCTTCCTCCCTCTCTCCTTCCCTCTCTACTCCTATCTATCTATCCTCTCCCTCCCTCTACCTACCTCTCTCCCTATCTTTAGTAGATAGGAAAAGAGAGAAAGATATAGATAGATAGAGAGACGAGGGGAGGGAGAGAGAGTGATAGGTATAGATGGGGAAAGAGAAATAAATGTATATGGAGAGAGAGAGAGTGGAAGGGAGGGAGAAACAAGAAGGTTAATGATGAGATAGATTAGATAGAGAGGGAAGGAGAAAGATATGGTGGAGGGAGAGAAGGTGAGACAAATGAGAGAAGGAGAAAGAGAGAAGAAGAGACAAAAGGATTAGAGACAAGTGATAAATAGAGAATTAGAGGGGGAAGGAGGAAGGAGGAGAGATTAAGAGAGAGAGAAGGGAGGGAGAAGAGAGGGAGAGAGAGATAGGTTAGATAGAGAGAAGTAGAGAGGGAAGGTGGGTGGGATGAGAGAGAGAGAGTTCTTGAGCTGAAGGGAAGAAAGTAAAATAAAGGGATGGAGATAGTGAGAAAGAGGTCTAGAGATTAAGGGATAAATAATGAGTGAGATAGAGAGAGAGAAAGATGATAAATCTTGCTGATTACTAAAATTTGACTTCCTAATTACTAAAATTTAGCATCTTGATTACTAAAATTTGACTAAGTTTAAAAATTATAGGATTTTCCAAAAACTAGAATTTTCATTATAAATCTTAGATATCCAAAACCACTCTCAAAGATATTGAAAATATATAAATGAAATATAATTTAAAATATAAGAAAGTAAATATCCATACGTAAATGTATGTGCAATCACATAACATGAGTGCATCATAATGTGCTCATGTTTTATGAAAACATTCACATATAATGTGAGTTGATTATAGCATGCTTGCATTATGTACAAACCAAACCATAATGTGAGCACATTTCATTATAATGTGCTTTGATGTGTAGTTTTCTAGGACCAAAAAGTGAAGTGGTAACTTTTTGGCCACCCACTTTTTTTCACTTCCCATAAGAAAAAATATGCTTAAATGTATGATCATGAACAATAGGAAAATGGGTGCTTTATAACCTAGGTCATAGAAAACCACTATTCTTCTATTATCATTTAGTAATGTCCTAAGAACCCTAATTGGATTGACTATCAACCTCACAAGGTGAGTCAATTCACAACAAGGAGGACTTGAGAGGGGGTTCTATAAGATTTTAGGGGTTCACCATCAAGCGAATGCTTGGAAAAGACAAATAAGTATTTAACCTTAAAAACCTAGTAATTTGGTGGAACCCATAAAATTTTTAGGGTTCCATTGATTTCATGCTTGTGCCACTAATCACTTATATCTTTTTGCATTAGGGTTTTGAGTTTAAAATTTTTATGTATCTTGTCACCCTTGATTTTGATCCATTTTATGTTCTCATGTTGACTGATTGAAAGAATTTACTTGCCACTTAAGTGCCCTCCCATGATGGTCTTTTCTATCATTATTCAACTAGCCCCAATGCCTTGGTTACCATTAGGCCTAGTTTTGTCTAAGCTTGTTGCTTGTTGACCATCTTCCCATCGTGTGTTGTTGTGTGAAATATATCTTATAACCCATGATGAGTGATGTTGGGTCTATCCTTTGGTTTTGGTTCATTTCTTATTACATTTTTTGTTTTCATTTTGAGATGGTAACCCATGATGAGCGATGTGGTTAAGGTCTTGACCCATCACTTGCCCTTATACTATCACAGGTTATATTATTCTTTTTGAAAGAGAACCCATGACCATCAATGGGTAGAGTTTCTTCACATCGCGTTATTTTATTCTATCATGAGTTGGGATTAATTGATGGACCTTGGACACAAAATGAGTGATATAATTCATGCCTTCGGTCACTATCTTCTTTAGGCTCATGATCAAGTTTTGATATCTCATCATTGGCCTTCTATCCATCACTTGGTGAGATCCTAGTTTAGAAAAGAGACACACGATTCGCTATACTCAAGAAATGTGTAGAATTACACATGGAAATTTCCTAGCTTATCGAGTACACATCGAATCCGTAGTAGGCCCCATGGAGAATAGGAAGCAATGTGAGCCATTAGATAATTTTTTCATCTAAATGTATCGATGGTTTGAATTCAAATAGGAATGACCAACATAAGTTGTAGTTGTTCACTCATGCACTATTAATGGTATATGTACTCAGATAAATTTAGTGAAAGGGGTTTATAGTTTACACTTTCATCTCAGTTAAACGTTTGAGGAGTTAAAGGATAATTCAAAGTAACCAAAGCTGAAGCTAAAGGAGTTGTAGGAAGTTTGTTCCCAGGTAAGTTTCCACAATTAATCTCTCACTAGTTTCTTTTGTTGCTTTGTAAAACTTGTGTGTCGAACCAAAGAGTGTTTGAATTAATTCCAAAAATTATTTAGGGTTTCTAGTTCCTCTTGAGTTAGTGCTCTTCCCTAATTGAGTACAATCACATATGAGTCTGAATTAGAGTTGTTAAGAATAGGGTAATAATCCCAAACCTAGCTTACTTCCAAACTAAGAAAAACCCTGAAGAAGCTAAAATGAGCCAACCTGGTGAGTCATCATCATCCAAACCTATACCTAAGAAGAAAAAGAAGATGATTTCCCATGACCCTCCTCAGACATCTGAAATCATTGAGAAGAAAAGAATCCAACAAAAGGATTATACGGGCGCTTTATGGACAAATTCCAACCGCTAGATGTCAAGGCAAGTGGTAGGAAGGATATAGGCGAAGGTATCCTAACCAACAATTTCAAGGACCTTGTAGAGGGAATTGGTGATTGTTGTGCCAAAGACTAGATGGGAATTGTTCCTATATGCATTTACAAGAAGAGATTGTCTGAATCCTGGTAAAAATTTCTGGTGTTATGATTTAGGAAAGCTATTTGTCCCCAATTTTTTTTTGAGGTGGACTTGATGCTACATTTTGTAGATAGATATGATGATGTAAATAGGATAATTATAGACACTAAGGGTAGGAGCATTTTTGGACATAAAGGAAAGTCAAGTTGTGTAGGTTTTATGAATGAGACTTGATGCTATCAAAAAGATTAATTTTGAGAAATTATAATAGGACTATGGCCAATATAAGGTAGTGATTTGAAAAGGTGATATACCAAGACATAGACAGGAGAAGGGCACAATGTTTGCACTCAAAGAGGTTGAACCACTGGACTATGAAGGGTTTGCAGAATACGTCAGATACACATATTATATGTTGTGTCAAGTGCTTGGAGTAAGGTGTGATGGAAGGATAACCTCACCCCTACTGCTCATAATTCTATATATTCAACATAGAAACACACACACATGGTTAGATTATTTCCACAGAGTTGCAGAGCAGTTACACTATGATTTGGTGAAGTTAAAGGAGAAGGCCATGAATCTAAGGAAATTCGATGAAAGGAATCATAAGATACTTGTTCAAATGTGGACTCACATTTGGGATTTGCATTGCTCAAACTCAAACTATGTTGCATTTTTTATCATAAAACACGCCATTTTGGCACAAATGCATGTTGCACCCACTGAAAGGATTTCCTAAAAAATTCAAGCATTGTTGAGGCCAAGGGAATTTGGTGATGACCCATATTATGAATGCAATTAGGGAGACTGGTATTTATATAGTGATTGCATAGTCATCAGATGCTATGGGACTCTTGTTGCACTGCATTTTCTACCCAAGTTTGTCTCTGATAGGTTGGCCTTCATTAAGATAATATAGCAAATGGACCACTTCGATGTAGAAAAATTTAGGTTGTTCCAAAAGACCTCCATCATTGCATTAAATTTATCTTTTGATCTTTTTGTTGTATCATCAAAGCAAGCATATGAGGTATTTGGTATAATTGTAAGTAACTTGAGAATGAAAGTAGCCTCTACCAAAAATTTTGACCCAAAAGGATATATCAACAGAGAAAAGATAAAGAGGTCAATCTCAGGATATGGACCTCATGCATTTTACTTCAGAGAAGATGTGATAAGGAATTTTCCAAAACCTGATGTTGTTCAGGATAGGGAAAAGATATGGATGAAGATTGTAGAGGTTGAGTATAATGCTCTACTAAGAATTCTTACTATCAAAGCCCTTACAAACATATCACTGAAAAATATAAAAGGATGGAACTGGTCCTCAGTGATTTCATGAATGACACATTTTTGGAGAAAGTGGAACAAGCTAAGCAGTTAGCTCAAGTAGCTCTATAGGAGGATTTGATAAAATTTGGTGGTCAACCAAAGGAGCTCACAACACCAGAAGAGCAACAACCAATGAATATGGGAGATACTCTTGTTACGGAGTTACCTACTGAGAGTGTTGATGAAGCATAGGGCACTAAGGGAAATGTGCAACAACCATCCATTGAATCAACACCTATTGAACAAGGAATAAAATCTGAGTTTTCACACCCTTATATAGGGGATGTAATGGAACCTTTTTTCCTAGATGATAGGCTAGTACCTTGGGAATATGATGAAAGATGAGATAATGATGCAAGGGTGCTAGCTTGTGCTAAGTTTCTAGAAGATGACTCTTTTGTGACAACAAGAGAATTCAAGGAATATGTGGCCAAACTCAAGGAACAAGAAATAAATGATAAGATACAGAAGGCTCAGGAGGGAGTGAACCCTTCACAACTAGAGGAAGTTAGAAAGAAAATTGAAGAATAAATTATTCAAGAGATTGCACAAATGAATCTTGTGGAAGCTAGGAGATTAGTCAAAGATAGTGGAATGATGGTAATGCCTTGCTGGAGCTTGTCATCAATAATTTCCCTAGATGCAATAAAAATGATCTAAGTGCAGTGGTGTTAGAAGAAAATTTTGATGACAAAATTTTGGTTCAAGGTTTTGTCCTATCCCACATGCATTGGCTATTTGGAAATTGATGCCAGATTTAGGAAGATGTATACTCAATAGAGCAATGGCTAGCCTTTCAGGAGGTTTGATAATAGGTAGGGCTTTAGAGATGACAACCCCACAAGCTACAAGATTAACAATACACACAACCATGCTAAGTGTGGATATTGCAAAAATTTCTCAGGCCAGGTACATGAAGTTGTTGGAAAAGCATAACAAGTTGATTGAGTAATACAATTAATTAAAGGCTACTGTGGTTAGTACAGGTCAAATGACTTTACCTACTAATCAAGCTACTATCTCATCACAGGAAAAGGAAACCTTCAAAGCAAGAATTATTTCCATGAAGAATGAACTGCAAAATGCTAAGTATAAAAATGTTAAGCTCCAAGAGGATATGAATAAGATCACAAAGGATATGGCTGATGATATGTTGGGCCATAGATTAATGAAGGCAACCTTTAAATCTGAAGATGCATGGTTAACATATAAGGGTATAGATGAGTCTTTTGAAAATTTTCAACATGTTTAGGAGGTTTTCCAAAACACATGGAAGAAATGGAGTAGTAGATTGAATAGTTTAAGGGAAATACAAGCAAACATAAAGGATGGCCTTGAATCTCTAGCAAATCTCCTAGCTATCATAATGGGAATTGAGATGATTAGTGAGATCACAGGTTCTCATGAATGAATTGGAACACAACTACAAGGTAAAATCAAGGCCTTTAGGAGTATGGAGGAACGTGGTATGCCAAAAATTCTCAATGAAGATGGAACACTTATGGAGTATGCACCGTGGATAGAATTCTTCAAGAATCAAATAAGTACTTGTCCATGAATACAATATGTTAATGACAAGTTAGGCATAACATTTCTTAATGGTTTTATTGATACTCTTATTGGAATCCAAGTAGACACACATTTGTGAAAGAAGCCAAAGTGATAATTGATGTGAGGTACAATGCATACAATACAAAGGTGTAGAAACTACTTGATATGGATTTTCCCACTAAGGATGAATATAAAGAGTGGCTAGAAAAATATGTTGAGTAAGCCATGAAGGTGGTGAGAGGAATATAGAATATGGTCAAGTATAGTATAGGTCCCACCTTTGAAACAATTGTGTAAGGAAAATCTATATCCTCTCAATATGAAGATGCATGTGGTAACCCAACCAATCCTTTGTTTTATTCTTCTCTTTTCTCATGCTTTACACCTTTTTTACGAATGGATGGTGACATGGAATTTTTGAAACATGAGGATATGAGCTCCATTAGCCTTTGCAAGTTTTATCCTTTCGTATTTTCCCCCCATTTTACTCAAAGTGTAAATATAACTGCGTAGGCATTGAAATGAGGTGAAATATACTTGAAATGCTGAATGAAATGAAATGTAATTTGGAAATACCTCGATGCTTTTATTCTCCCTTGATCATATAAAAGGGATTTGAAAGCTATTGTGCAGATCTCTTTGAAGTTTTGATTGATCTTAGGTAGCCATAGCGAAGTTTTATAAGTACAAGCATATAATGAATATAGAATTACTTGTTGAGTCTTAGGATATGAGTCTGTATTCACAATTACCTTAATTTTTTTTGCATTGATTATAGCATTTGAGAATTGATAATGGAAAATTTCATAAAAAATTTCTCCTATGTATATGTTCACAAATTAGCAATGAAATAGTCAAGGATTGTCTTATTGGTCCCCAATTCATATGGTTGGATGTGTGTTTGCATTGTTGCTTCAATTCATGTTATTGATTAAAATTATTTAATGCAATCACTAGTTTACGAGTTAATCCATAGGATATTTAAGTATGTTTTGTATGGAAATTTTGAGTTATGAATTTGCAATGCAAATCCTTAATGGTCTATAAATATCGAATGCTTTAGTTATTTACATTACAATATGTTGTGAATTTGACTCCATCACCCTATGATAATGCACTAATTCTATAGATCTAGTAATTCCAAATTTATTAGGTCAACTGGATCATGTCAAAGAACCATTCATTTAAATAAATTTGTCTTCAATATGGAGATGGTTTTTATGGTTTTTGTTCTAATTGTCCACTCTCTACTCCAGGTCATAATGGTGTGAAGGATTTTCCAATTCTTTGTAGCTTGTCACTTGTGGAGTCATTGCTATGAGAATGTATCTACTTAATATACATGGAGATCTTTTGAAGGAATATTGTGAGTGCATTGTAGGATCACCCTCTTGGGTTCTGTAGAGCTTGAAGTGTAGGGGGAAAGCTAAATTGCTTTCTCTCATTCGTTGGCCAACCCCTTCTTGGTAGCTAGTCATTGGAATTGGAAAAATCCATAAGATTCCTTGAAGATTTGGTTGGTATTTAAAAGAGCCAATAGAATGGAAACTCTTTTCGTGAGCTTTCCTAAATTTTAGCATCTACAGTGTAGATCTTGTATAAT
Source organism: Sequoia sempervirens (assembly GCA_007258455.2). Classification (NCBI taxonomy): domain Eukaryota; kingdom Viridiplantae; phylum Streptophyta; class Pinopsida; order Cupressales; family Cupressaceae; genus Sequoia; species Sequoia sempervirens. Next base: position 252,597,764 of record VDFB02075321.1, on the reverse strand, counting down.
CAGAGTCGAGTGTTTTATTATTCATTGGAAGAAGTATTGGTTCACACTTCAAAGTCACATAATTCAAATTTAGTGCATGCATCAACTTTTGGTCAATTTTGTTACATTGTGTCGGGTTATGTTTAAAATTTTATCTGAGGTCACAAATAACAAGTCACAATATAGTCAAATTTTATTTGCTAGCATTTTGGGTGGTGACTCTAAAGTTTCTCATACCAATATAACAATAAAATCTCGAAAAGAGCTTGAGGAGAAGGAAATTGACAATACGGCTGACACCATGAAGAAAACTAGAAGTAACACAAAGAAGAATCTTGAGTAGAAGGTGGAACTTGAGCCTACCAAGGACAAACAACCTCTATGGAAGAAGAAAGCTACTGAATCTGGTAACTCCCTTGAATCTCTTGTTGGAGCTTCTCCCACATTTAACAATGAAGTAAATAGTGTAAATACTTCTAAGAATTTGAATAATGGTGAGGTAATTGAGGGAGGTCAAGTTAGTTTCCCTATTGAATAAGTATTTGGTAATGAGCTTGGAATTTCTAGAGAAGAGGACAAATGGGTAAGAGTAAAGCACTCCCAGAACCACCAACACCTGGGGTGGGGTCTTTTTTTTCATGGGGGAAACTTTAATCCAAGGGGAGAACCCCTTAATCTACCATCACTTACTTTCACTAAGGAAGATCTAGTTGATCAAAATTTTCACACCCTATCCACAAGTGGGTATGGATATTTCCTTGAGAATGAGGAAGATATAGACAAGGACATGCAAGCCTTAGAAGAAGAGGAAAATTGGCTTGTTGAACAAGAAGAAAAGAAGATGTTACAAGCCTTGAAGGGAAAAGAGGATGGGATTAGAGCTAAGAAGCTTGAAAGGGATTCTAGGAGAGAAAGGGTTGAGAAAATGGGAGAGGATGCTGCTAAGTGTAAAGCTGCTGAAGAAAAGACTACTAAAATAGCAGCCCAAATTGCTCCTAAAGTTCCAAAAGTAACAATTCTGATGGGAACTTCTACTACTAGCACATATATGTCAACTATTACTACCACCAAAACCTTTGATCCTCCTAATAAAACATCATTCATAGATCATGAGAAAAATCCCATCGATCATTCCTAGAAGAGTACTTTCAGTGTATTTAACACCAGTACCAACATAAATACCTGTTGAGGTGCCAAGTTGACCCACAACATGCAGGTAAGATAAAAGTAAAAGTATCTCACCTCTCCTAAAAGAGACAATTAGTAATCAAACTGATCACCTCCCAAGGTCCTTGATGTTGGTTCACAATGTTGTTTCACAAAGTGGTCAATATGGCTATAATATTCAAAGGGCTTGTTGGTTTTGAGCTTTTGGATTGTTCCAAGATCAAACATTTATCTAAACCTACTTTAACCAGTGCTTTTAAAGAAATAGAAAAAAGATAGATCAAGGTTTTCAAATTGAAAAGAATGTTGATTCATTCAACTAATCAGACTTGTTACCTTCCAAGGAATTCCTAAACTAGAACTACAGAATAAAATTAACCTGTAATTGATACAAAGTTTCATTCATTCATAGTGCAAACTTTAACAGTAGATTGAAAATCATCATTCAAACAAAACATAAGATAAAATTTCATTCCTTGAAAGCTTTTCAAATCAAATGATTAATCCAAAATGAATACCATTTTGGAACATAATATAAAGTAGGTTTAAGTCTGGCTGCTCCTACTGTCAATGAAATAGATAAGAAGCATTTAAAAATCTAGCAAGATCACCAGTGTATAGAAACCCATGTATTCAAATTATCTCCATTTATGCTAAGAAAATCAGGAAGATACATCATGTCCTCCTCCTGCCGAACTACAAAAAATGTCTAACTTACTAAAAAAAACCTAACTTGCTTTTTCAATATCCCATCCTCTACCTTCTAAATCCCCAACTTGCTAACTAATCCGCTAGCTTTGTTTCTAACCTGTCTAACTCTTCTAACTTGCCTCTACTCTCCTTTTCTAACCTTTTAAAAACCCTTACAAAAGAGGTGAAATGCCATATTTATAAAACGCATCAGATGTGTCGGCCCAGTTAGGGTTAACAATAAGTAAGTCACAGAACAACGTCGTCTACAGGATATCCGCAAGTGGCATAGGCGAAACCCTAGTTCACCATTTAATAGCATTAGTGGGTGAAGCCACAATAGTGGCTTACAATTGAAGTGAGGAAGGAAAACTCACAAAAAATGAATGCATGGAAAAAAACTTGATTTTAGGGGTTCATACGAACCTATTGGTTCGACCGAACCCATTAAGGGTTCGCTAGAACCTAGGTTCGGGTGAACACTTTTAATGCTTTCCCACCAAAAATGCCAGCAAAACCCCTTATAAAAGGGGTGTTCGAATGAACCAGGGTTCAAATGAACCCTGGTTCGAGCGAACCTCTAGGGGTTTGCTCGAACCCCCCTTATTCCTCATCCCCCCTAAGACACAAAAAAACCCTGAATTTTTCCACTTCGGAGCTTGGGTTGAGGATGAAAATGGAAGAATCTTAACAAACCCAACTAAAATCAAGTAGTCCTCAGAATGATCTATCCAATCAATATAATTTTAATATGTTTTGGTTTTATTATGTATTTGTTTTTTTAGTTTTATTAAAAATAGGTTTTCCATCGAAAATGAAGGTCTTTGTTCTGCACATGTGGAAAAATAGAAAATTATCAAAAAAATTTGAAAAATATGAGTCCACCAGATATTGTTGAAGTCCTTGGTCCAACAAAAATAAATTAAAGAATTTCAATATACAAAAAAAAAGTTATGCGTTATACAGTTGCACTATGTCTGAATTGTAATTAGTTTGACTTTGAAACTTGATTAAAGAAAAAATATTCAATAAAAAATTTTCTAACCAAGTGGAAGCACTAGATATCAGAGTTACGAATCTAAATCGAAAAGAATTATAATTGTATCCTTCATGGAAAAAAAGTTGTGTTATACGGTGTGCGTCACTTTTTAAAAATGTTGTTTTTTGAAAAAAATTAGTTTTCGTGGGAGATGGAAAAAGAAGTGCAATTTGATTCCAAAAATTTTGAAAAAAAATATTTTTAGAATCTATAGAGAAAATTTGATGAGACTCTAGTTTGCATCATCTTCAAATTCTTCACGGTTTAGCCGCTATAGGTGCCCAAATATAAATATTTAGTTAAAAATAATAATTTCAGTGTCCAATTTGGCCAAAAATTGTAAACCACTATTGTGAGATCACCCTAGTATTATTCTTTATCTATCCCATCGTATTATCCCAGTATCTCTTGTTGGATAGATATTCATTAATGATTGCATAGTAGGCCGTTGCATCATCCAATTGGTGCCTAGTTACTATATCCCATGATAGCCTTAGTCCTTTGTAGCAGGTTTTTTATATTTGTATCTAAAACCTTGAACCAGACTGATGTCATCTTGCCCTCAGGAATCCTACTCCTTTTTTATAGCTTCATTTTTCTTTTCTACTTCAGAGATGGATGATCCCTTTGTGTCCTTTAGCCTTTCTAGCCACCATCGTCCTGCCAGACTCAACCTACATTCATCAAACACCAATGTGAGAATCCAAATATTGACAACATTTTCATCCAAGTGTTAGCTTAAAATCATGATAAAACTATTAAATTAGCCATTAAGCATCAACACTGCGAAGTTTGGGATTTTGAGCTAACCAGGGAAAACCAGCTTGGGAGGAATTTCAAAAAATTCTAAACCAGGCGAATTCTCCCATGAGGCACCAATATCAATAATAGATCATCAAAATGAACACAAGCAACATAGAATAGTGAAATTCATCAAGCTAAAGAAAGATATTTTTAAGCATTCATCATTAGATCCATCAATTTTATCCAATTTCTTAAATTCCACAAAGCATAACAGAGAATTCAGAAAAATCCAGCTAGACTAAAATTTTGTGGATGACTCAAAACTTTGAACACCATCACATTTCTAGGAAACTGAAGGAGACTGGGAAAATCCAACTGGGCAAGAAAATCCTGAGGTCAACAAAAAACTCAAAAATAAACAATACAACACAAATTTGCTTAAATTGACTGAAGGTCACAAATTTGAGGACCTTGTGCATGGAAATCATTTAACACGAGCCTCCCATAGATCTTCTTCGAATCCTAGGCTCAATCGAAAGAAGATCAAGATGAAATGGTGATGCCCTACATATGAAACCCTAGATTTAAACCATGAACACAAAAAAGCAATCCAATAAATGCCCAAACACACAAGAATTCAAACTCCAAGCAAGACCATAACATTTTAAAGCACAACAAGATTGAACATCTCAACTCAAGAGAATGCAAATGATAAATCAAAATGGCATAAAGCTCCAAAAATCAACCAAACTTGGAAACCTGATGGCCAGACGAAAATCTGGAAAAATTTGACCCAGACAGAATTTCCCAAAGGCCAAAATTCTCTGAACTACAGTGTAAAACAGGCCAAGCCTAACTTCGAGCGCAATCTGGGAAAATATAGACAAGGTAGAAAATCCTAAACTGGCTCAAAAACCCAAATAACAGCATTGAAACCGAAGTTTGAAAGAAATTTGGGAAAATCCCAAACCAGGGTAAAAACCTGAACTTCACCCAAAACATAATATTTTCAATATGCAACTTGGGGAAAACACTTGGGCAAGAAAGATGAACATATTAAGCACATGCCAAGGAAAAGAAAAACCTCAAATCGAAGGGGGAAAAACACAAAGAGAAAAAGCAAAAGAGGGTCCCATTTTAATCAAATTTAAAATTGGGTGGTTATGCAAGGCATAACACTACCTATATCTCAACTTTAAAAAATCTTGTTAATAATCCCAAAGTTGATCCTAATCGATCTGCTACACCTTCAGCTCACAAACTCATGAAATTACAATTGGTAAATGAAAAATTGTAAGAATATTTAAAGAAGGTTGAAATAGAAGTGGCCAATGCAGAAATGACCATAAAGATTTCCTTCCTTGAAATGTCAATACCAACTCCAGAGGCTTCAAGCTCTTGGAAAAGTGGTAGTGGATCTCAAGAGAATAAATTCGGAGGACATACTCCTAGTGGAGGAGGTGGTGGTAATAAAGACAATAACTGTTACTCTAAGGATGGTGAAGAAGATAAAAAGAAGAATGATAGTAATAATGGAAGTGAGAAAGGTAAGAATGCAGATCAAGTAGAAAACAAGAAAAATGATGAGAAAAGATACACTCATAGGGATAACCATCCCAGGAGGCCACTCCAAAATGATTTGTATAGGAAATTATGTTTTGACAATATTCTTAGTTATCCAAACCCTGTCTTAGATAATGCCAAGAAGCATCTCCCTAAATTCATTGGTAATAGTGCTTTTAGTGGGAAAGATCACTTGCAATCCTTCCAGAGTTTTGTGGAGGATTTCAAATTATGGGATGATGACTTAGCAATGAAATACTTTATGTAATCCCTAACCGAAGATGCAAGGGATTGGTATAAAGGGTTACTTGATGCAAGTATTGACTCAAAGGAGTCTTTCTACAGAGTGTTTAGAGAGCAATATGGGGATCAAACTAATCCTAGGTTCAGATTGAATGACTTCAATAATATCACCAAGGGACATAATGAGCTAGTCACTAAATTCAACACAAGATTTTAGAAATCTATGAATAGGGTACCTGCCTATCTATAGCCTAATCCTGATGCGTGTTTGGTGAAATATTGCAGTGCCTAAAACTATAAGATGTGTTATTTGATTAGAGTCAAGAATCCACAATCCATGAGAGAAGCCTATAAGATGGATGTGAATATTGAAAATAATAGAAGGGCTTCTGGTAAAGTTGGAAGAAGGGATGACCCTAATCCCTCGAAGAACTTGAAGGCTTAGAATGAGAAAGAAGTTAAAGCTACAAATCTAGATGAAATGTTAGATTAGGTTCTCAATATTTTATAGAAGTAGACAAAGAATGAAAAACCCCAGTTCTAGAGAAATGATAGGTCCCCAAGGCTTCAAGATTATCCTTATCATACCAACTGGCATAATGGAAAGACAATTCAAAATAGTCAGAAGACACATTTAGTCCACACCTGATCTTGCATAAAAATACCAAAAAATTTGTTGAAGAATTATCATGGTGTGGAGTATGTGAGATGCCTCACTCATCACAATAGTGTGCAGTAACAAGATCCTTCGAAGAAATTCAAGATGATCAAGGGGAGTCTAATTCTCCTCCTAATCAGGATGAGATGGAAAATGTATTCATGACTAGATTAGACTTGGAATATGGTGATTATTCTTCCAATGATGATGCTGACACCAATAATGTAGATATGCAGAGACATCAAGTAGGTTTACACCATCAGTAGGTGTTTTGAGATGAAGAAAGAGAAGATGAATATACTACCTATACTCTCAACTTTGATAATGTTTCTCTAAGAATATCTTTGAATGAGGAGATCAAGAAATATACAATTGCATTGGCCGCTAGGGCTCAAGAAAAAAGTGATCTTCATCCAACAAATAGGGTGGTGAGTGGAAACCAAGGTAATCCAGGAGGTATGTTCATTAAAGACAACAATGAAGAGGGTAAATGAATTAAGCCAAAAAACAAGAAGATACCAAACCCAAAGAAGCTCAAGAGATGAGAATTTGGGCCAAGAAAGGTAGAAAAGAAAAGGCTATTGTTTAAACTCCGCATTAGGATTTGAAAACCAAGGATTTGAAGCCTATCATTGAAAAAATTGACAAGCAAGATGATATGGTAGTCCCTCATAACATAGTACTTCCTAAGGTGCCAAGTTATACTCCCATTGACATGTTTCAAGTTTTGTCTCAAGTTTGGGTTACAATCCCATTCCTAGAAATGATGAGGATTGATGAGCATAAGAACAAAATGGTAGCTTTCATTAATGACATTACTGGGGGTAGAAAATATAAAGCAGAGGCTAATACACCTAAAGCAAGAAGAGTCAAGGAAAAGATACTGAGGTAGGGGCCATAGTTAGTGAAAACCCTGAGATTTATTTGGGAACCACTATCACTGCAAATCCTATTCTAGTCAATCCTTTCTTTTTGAGCTTGATTATTGATGGAAAAGTACTTAGGAATTGTATGATAGATTCAGATGCTTCAAATAATGGCATTCCTATTAGGATAATGGAGGAAATGGGCTTGAAGGTTGATAGCACCTATGGAACGTGTTATGCTATGGATTCTAGAGAGGTCCTTGTTATTAGGGTAATTTATATTTAGTCCCATATAGATTGGTTGCATTCGCTGAAAAGGAGTTGGTCATGAGTGCCAGAGTGATGGATATTCCACCAACTTGTGGAATGCTACTTTCAAGATAGTGATGTGCTTCCACGGGAGGAAGTATGCAATGTGATATTTCATTTGCTACATTCTCAATTAGTTAGAAGGATGTCAAAATTTCCAAAGAATCAAGATTCTGATATATGATTTAGCATGTTGAGGAGCTAGAGGAGCCCCCAATAATTAACTTTGTGGACATTGGCATAGATACCTTTTGTGTGGAAGATTTGAAGTAAGAAGAAGGAGAAGCTAAGCTTGCACCAATTGTTAAAGAGGTTTTACAAACACCACAAGAAGATCCTCTGTGGATTATGTATTTCCATGGAGCCTGCTCTAAGGAGGGCTCAGGTGTAGGAGTAATTCTCATTTCTCCCCAAGGTATTACTTTAAAATGCTCCTTTTTGCTACAATTTTCATGTATAAATAATGTTGTTGAATATGAAGCTTTATTACTTGGTTTGAAGATAACTTCTAAACATGGGATAAAATTGTTAAAAGTGTTTGGGGATTTTGAGCTAGTAGTTTCTCAAGTCAACTCTAGGTTTGTCACTAAGGACAAGAGGTTGAGACAATATAGGAATGAGGTTTGGGATACTATTGAGGCATTTGATGCCTTTGGAATAGATTGGATAGAGAGAGGACAAAATGTTAGAGCAGATTTACTAGCTAATATTGTAGCCAAGCTTGATGATGTGACCTTTGATGGTGTCTCAAGAATAGAGGTACAGAAACAACTTGCAATACCTGACAACATTTGAAATTTGCAAGTGTTTGAAGATGATGATGACATCTTGAGATTCATGCATTATGTAGAAAAATATGAAAGCCAAGAGATTGATTTCAGTTCATATGTGGCGGAAGTTGATGGAAAGGAGACATTGTTTAGGAATGAGATAACTAAATTGAAAAAAAAAAGGCTTCCCAAGGGGCTGGTTGCACTAGAAAGGGTCTTCAATAGCCTAGATAGGTCAAATTCTAAACAAGCATCAACACATAAAGAATACCTAGAGGAAATAAATTTGGGAACAAAAAATGCTCCTTAAAAGGTGTATATAGGTAAAAGAATGAAGCCCCTTGTGAGGACTATGTTAATTGCCTTATTAAGGAAATACAAACATGTATTCACATGGTCCTATGATGATCAAAAGGCCTAGAAGGATCTCTTCCAACATGAGATCCCATTGAAGCCTGATATACAAAGCCTTTTAGGAAAAAAAAGAGACCTATTGATCCTACCTTGAGGCCCAAAATGCAAGAGGATCTTACTAAACTGAGTGATGCAGGAATTATTAAATCCATAAGGCATTCTTCATGGGTGTCTAACCTGGTTCTAGTTAGAAAAAATAATGGAGACTTAAGACTATAGATTTTAGGAACCTCAATGTTGCATCTTGAAAGATAATTATCCCTTACCTAACATGGAAGTAATGTTACAAAAGGTAACATGATGTGAATTTCTTTCTATGATGGATGGATTTTTAGGTTATAAGTAGGTCATGGTGAGAGAATCAAAGCAATACAAAACAACATTTACTACACCATGTGGGACCAATGTTTATGTGAGGATGCCTTTTGGCCTAATAAATGTTGGAACCACTTTTCAAAGGGCCATGGATGTGGTCTTTGCCAATTTCATAGATTTATTTCTTTCTATTTACCAAGATGACTTTACTATGCACAACAAGAAAGAGGAGGATCACTATTCACATCTTGAGGAAATTTTCATTAGATATTTGGAATATGGTATTTCGTTCAACCCCAAAAAGTGTGCTTTTTGAGTTAAAGAAGGTAAATTACTCAAGAACATTGTCTCAAAAGATTGTATCAGGATTGATCCTGAATGGGTCATGGCAATAGATAAAATTATACCACCCAATAATGTTAAAGGTATTCAATATTTCTTTGGGAAAATAAACTTTCTAAGGAGATTTGTGACTAAATTTACAGAGATAGTTAGGCCTATTTTGAATATTCTCAAGAAAGGAGAGAAGGTGGTGTGGCTAGAAGAGCTCTCAAAGCTTTTGAAGCCATCAAAGATGTTATTAAAGCTGCAAATGTCTTGAAGACTCTAGATTATTCCAAATTGTTCCAATTTTTTACATTTTCTTCTTTTCATATTGTAGTGAGAGTGTTATAGAAAAATGATGAAGGCTTTGAACAACCAATTTCCTCTTTTAGTAAGTCTTTGCAAGAAATTGAGCTCAAGTATGATGCTACTGAGAAACAAGCTTATGCCCTAATGAAGGCTATTAAAAATTTTAGAACATACTTGACTGGGGCTATAGTTGTGGCCTATGTCCCAACAACTACAATAAAAGACATATTCACCCAACAAGAAACTATAGGTCAAAGATGTAGATGGATTAACTGAATCCAAGAATTCAACATAGATGTCCAAATTACGAAATTGGTATGAGGCCAAGGTTTAGCCAAGCTCATGGCTGAAACTAATTTGGAGGCAAATCACATGAATGAAGTTGAATTAGAAAACATTTCTTCCATTTGTGATATGCAAACATGTGGCTGGTACAGAAGGATAGTGGAGTACATGCAGACCATGCAATTCCCTAATGGTACGCCTAACAATGAAAAGAGAAGTTTGAAATTACAGGTGATTAGGTATGTTATCATTGATTATGAACTCTAGTGGAGAAGCCTACAGGGTGTACTTCTCAGATGTGTGGATGACAACCAAGCGAAAGATCTATTGATTGAGATGCACAAAAGTACTTGTGGAGGCCATTACATAGCAAAGACTACTACCCATAAGATATTAAGAGTAGGTTTTTAGTCCCTGACTATTTTCAAAGATGCACATAGATATGTGAAGAAATGTAATGCATGCCAAAGGTTTACTAGTAAGTTAAAATTCTTAGGAAACCTACCCCTCAGACCAGTGTCAGTACACACCCCTTTTCAGTAGTGGGGTATTGATTTCATAGGTGAGATGTCTATAAAATTTAGTGGGGCACATGCTTGGATTCTAGTAGCAATTGATTATTTCACAAAGTGGGTTGAAGCCATTCCCACGAGGAAGGCAACTAGTAAAGTTGTCATTGATTTTTTGATGAAAAATATTTTGAGTAGGTTCGGTGTCCCTGAAAGAATTATGTCTGATAATGCTATATGTTTTAGGTCAGAGGAATTCCTTAATTTTTGTAATTTACATGGCATAAATATATCATATTCATCCCCATATCATCCCTAGGGGAATGGACAAGCTAAGTCTAGCAATAAGAGCCTCATGAAGATTATTAAGCGGGTGATTGAGAAAAATAAGAAGGTTTGGGACTGAAAGCTACAACTTGCACTGTGGGCTGACAAAATAACTATGAAGAAATTCATTGGATAGTCCCCTTTTAGTTTGGTGTATGGGGTTGAATCTAGAATACCACATAACAATTTAATCAAAATATACAAGTTTGTACAAGAGTATGATAGCGATATCTGTGATGAGATGCAACCGAGAATCAATGAGTTGATTGAACTTGATGAAACAAAGAGAGACGCCCATAAAATAAACAAAAAGCTATAGGGTTTGTGCAGGATCATCATGGAAAAAATAGGCCCTTAAGTGGAAAAAAATTCAAAAAAATCAAAGTTAGGCAACTTGACGTAAAAATTTGGATAAGTTATCTATATTATTTAAAAAATATGTAAAAATAGAATTTGTAGAAAATTGAATGTAGTTTCTAGTCTACTAGGTTTATTTAAAAAATAATAAATATATTTGGTTAAAATTTAAAATTTCAATGCAATAGTACTTAAATTTCAGGGAAAAAATAAGTAGGTTTCTGTCTAGCCACCCTAACCACAATAAAATGATAATTAGTTTTTATAAGATTTTATGTATAAGTAGAGGACTTATGTCCTAATGTGATGCATTTTTGTTTTTGTATTTTTTTTCCAAGTAAATAATTAATTATGATTTTTTTATTACAAATTTTAAAAAGTATATATTTACTCATATGTCTAACCACCTTAACTTTGCCAAAACTTCATGAAATTCATTTTTTTTAATCCTATAGTATATGACTCATAGAATGTGACACATGTTTCAAATTCAAAAAATGTGACACCGTTTGAAAGCTATAGATGTTTTTCAATTAGTCTATCAGTTAGGAGTTTAGTCGTAATTCAAATAGAAATGAATAATAATTATTTATTAAATTTAAAGTAAAAAAAAATTATATTGGTGGAAAGTTGAGAATCTCCTTTAAAAAAACTTTTTGTTTCATCAATTTTGGGTAAATAAAAAGTCATCAACCACATACCTTACAGATACCCATCATATCGCCACTTTTTGGCCCATCATGATCCTGCGCATACCCTATAGCTGCAAGTGAAGCACCTATATGAAAAAAAATCTATTGAAAGAACGTTTGAGGTGGGAAGTATGGTTCTAATGTGGAATGACGGGATGAAGGACAAAGGTAAACATGGGAAGTTTGATCCTTTGTGGCTAGGTCCCTACTTAATTGTTGACTTACATGGTGAAAACTCATATTTCTTGTAGTCTCTAATAGGTGAGGTTCTTGAACTGCTAGTACATGGACAGTTCTTGAAATCCTATTTCTCTTGAAGTAGGCTCTATTCCATGTACAATGTATAGTCTTGTAAAATTTTATAAATAGGTTTGGTGTGTTTCCTTTTTGTTGCATCTTCCTATCTAGTCTAGACAAGCTTCCGGTTTCTTTTGATATTTGTATGCTTGGTTTGCTCAACCAGAGATTTGATATATTTCTATGCCTATGGGGGCCATACATCCCTAGTCGAAGCCACTGGTGCAACCCATAAAATTTTTCAAGGTTCCATTGATTTCATGGTCACGCCAGTGATCACTTATATCTTCTAGCATTAGGGTTTTGGGTTTAAAATTTTTATGTAGATCTAGTCACCCTTGATTGTCATCAATTTTATGTTCTTGCATTGATTGGTTGAACTAGTTTACTTGCCACTTAAGTGCCCTCCCATGGTCTTTTCTATCATTTTTCAACCGGCCCCAATGTCTTGGTTACTGTCGAGCCCATTTTTGTCTAAGCTTGTCACTCCCTGACCATCTTCCCATCATGTGTTGTTGTGTGAAATATATCTTATAACCTGCAATGAGTGGTGTCGGGTTTATCCTTCAATTTTGGTTCATTGCTCGTTGTGTGTTGTGTTGTTATTTTGAGAGGGTAACCTAAGATGAGTGATGCAGTTAAGGTCTTGATCCATCACTCGCCCTTATATTATCATCGGTTATATTATACTTTTCTAAAGAGAACCTGTGACTACCAATGGGCAGAATTTAGTCCCATCGCGTGGATTTTCTCTATCGCAAGTTGGGATTAATTAATGGACCTTGGACACACGATGAGCAATATAACTCATGTCTTTGGTTGAGATCTTCTTTATGCTCATGATCAAGGGTTGATATCACATTATTGGCCTTCTAGCCATCACTTGGTGAGATCCCAGTTTAGCAAAGAGACACGTGATGAGCGATACTCATGAAATGTGGAGAATTATGCATGGAAATTTCCTAGCTCATCGAGTACACATCAAATTGTTGATAGGGCCCATGGAGAATAGGAAGCAATGTGAGCCATTATATGATTTTTTCATCTAAATGTATCAATGGTTTGAATTCAAAAAGGAATGGCCAACCTAAGTTGTAGTTGTTCACTCGTGCAAGTGTTCATGCATCATTAATGGTATATGTACTTGGCTAAATTTAGTGAAAGGGGTTTATAGTTTACACTTTCATCTTAGTTAAACATCTGAGGAGTTGAAGGAGAATTCGAAGTAACCAAAGCTAAAGCTGAAGAGTTACAAGAAGTTTGTTCTTGTGTAAATTACAATTAATTTCTCACTAAATTATTTTGTTGCTTTGTAAAACTTGTGTGTCAAACCAAGAGTGTTTGAGTTAATTTCAAAAATTATTTAGGGTTTATGGTTTCTCTTGAGATAGTGCACTTCCCTAATTGAGTAGAATCACATTTGAGTCTGAATTCAAGTTGTTGAGAATAGGGTAATAATCCCAAACCTAGCTTACTTCCAAACTAAGAAAAACCCTGAAGAAGCTAAAATGAGCCAACCTGGTGAGTCATCATTGTCGAAACCTGTACCCAAGAAGAAAAAGTAGAAGGTTTCCCATGACCCGCTCAAACATCTGAAGTCACTGAGAAGAAAAGAAGCTAGCCAAAGGATTATACCTGCATTATGGAAAAATTTCAACTGCTAGATATCAAGGAAAGTGATAGGAAGGCTATAGGGGAAGGTATCCTAACCACCAATTTCAAGGACCTTGCAGAGGGAATTGGTGATATTGTTGTGCAAGAGACTAGATGGGAATTGTTCCTATATGCACATTTACAAGAAGATATGATCCACATCCTGGTAAAAATGTCTAGTGTTATGCTTTAGGAAAGTTGGTTGTCCCCAATGTTTTTGTCAAGGTGGACTTGATGCTACATTTTGCAGATAGATCTCATTATATAAATAGGCTAATTACAGACACAGAGGGTAGGAGCACTCTAGACATAAAGGCAAGTAAAGTTGTTGAGGTTTCCATAATGAGACTTGATGCGAGTGGAAAGATTAATTTTGAGAAATTGTAGCAGGAATATGCCCAATATAAGGTAGTCCTCTGGAAATGTGAAGTACTAAGACAGAAAAAAGAGAAGGGCACCACATTTACACTCAAAGAGGTTGAACCACTAGACTATGAAGATTTTGTAGAATACTTCAGATACATATATTATATGTTGTGTCAGGTGCTTGGAGTAAGGTGTGATGGAAGGATAACCTCACCCCTACTATTCATAATTCTAGATATTTAACATATAAACAAGCACACATGGTTTGATAATGCCCATAGAGTTGCAGAGCAGTTACACTATGATCTAGTGAAGTTAAAGGAGAGGAGAATGCTATTGACATTCATACACTATTCATTATTGACGCATATTATATTATATCAAGGACAAGAAGTCTTTGGAAAGGCCATGAAACTAAGGAAAGTGGATGAAAGGAATCATAAGCTACCTGTTCGAATGTGGACACACATTTGGGATTTGCGTTGCTCAAACTAAAACTATGCTATGTTTTGTAACATCATAAAACACACCATTTTGGCACAAATGGGTGTTGTAGCCACTGAAAGGATTTCCAAAACAATTCAAGCATTGTTGAGGCTAAAGGAATTTGGTGATGACCCAGATTATGAATGCAATTGGGGAGATTAGTATTTATATATTGATTGAATAGTCATCAGATGCTATGGGACTTCTGTTGCACTACATTTTCTACCCAAGTTTGTCTATGATAGGTTGGCCTTCATTGAGATAATGTGGCAAATGGACCACTCCAATGCAGAAAACTTTAGGTTCTTCTAAAAGGCCTCCATTATTGCATCAAAATTATCTTTTGATCATTTTGTTGCATTGGCAAAGGAAGCATATGAGGTATTTGGTATGATTGTTAGTAACCTAAGAATGAAAGTAGCCTCTACCAAAAATTTTGACCCATAAGGATATATCAATAGAGAAAAGATAAAGAGGTCAATCGCAAGATATGGACTTCATGCATTTTACTTTAGAGAAGATGCGATAAGGAATTTTCCAACACCCAATGTTGTCTAGGATAGGGAAAAGATATGCATGAAGATTGTAGAGGTTGAGTATAATGCTTCTACTAATAATTCTTACTATCAAAGTCCTTACAAACATATCACTGACAAATATAAAAGGATGGAACTGGTCTTCAATGATTTCATGGATGGCACATTTTTTTAGAAAGTGGAACAACCTTAGCAGTTAGCTCAAGTAGCTCTATAAGAGCATTTGATAAAATTTGGTGGTTAACCAAAGGAGCTCACAACACCATAAGAGTAGCAGCTAATGGATATGGTAGATCATACTCCTATTACAGAGTTACCTATTGAGAGTGTTGATGAAGCACAAGGTGCTAAGGGAAATGTGCAACAATCATCCACTAAATCAGAACCTATTGAACAAGGAACAAAATTTGAGTTTTCACACCCATATATAGGGGATGCAATGGAACCTTTTGTCCCAGATGATAGGCTAGTACCCTTAAAATATGATGAAAGTTGAGATAATGATGCAAGGGTGCTAACTTGTGCTAAGCTTCTAGAAGATGATTTTTTTGTGACAACAAGAGAATTCGGGGAATATATGGCCAAACTCAAGGAACAAGAAATAAATGATAGGATAAAGAAGGCTTAGGAGGGAGTGGACCCTTCTCAACTAGAGGAAGTTAGAAAGAAAACTAAAGAAGAAATTATTCAGGAGATTTCACAAATGAATCATGTGGAAGCTAGGAGATTAGTCAAAGATAGTGGAATGATGGTAATGCCTGGTTGGAGCTTGTCATCTATAATTTCCCTAGATGAAATTAGAAATGGTCCAAGTGTAGTGGTGTCAAAAGAAATTTTTGGATACAAAAATTTTGGTTTAGGGTTTAGTCCTAGCCTACATGCATTGGCTATTTGGCAATTGATGCTAGGCTCAGGAAGATGTAGACTCATACTTAGAGAAATGATTGGCATTTTAGGAGATTTGATAATATGTAGGGCTTTAGAGATGATAGCCCCACAAGCTACAAGATTAAAAATGAACATAGCTATGTTGAGTCTGGATACTATAGAAATTTCTCAGGCCAGGTACATGAAGTTGTTGGAAAAGCATAACAAGTTGGTTGAGGAATGCAATAAATTAAAGGATACTATAGTTAGTATAGCTCATAAGTCTTTACCTACTTCTCCAGTGAGTATCTCATCACAGGAAAAGGAAACCTTCAAATCAAGAATTATTTCCATGAAGAATGAACTCAAAAAAACTAAATCTGAAAATATTAAGCTCTAGGAGGATATGAATAAGATCACAAAGGATATGGCTAATGAGATCTTGGGCCATAGATTGATGAAGGCAACCTTTAAATTTGAAGATGCATGGTTTACATATAAGGGTATACATGAGGCTTTTGAAAGGTTCCAACATGTTCATGAGGTTTTCCAAAACACATGGAATAAATGGAGTAGTAGATTAAATAGTTTAAAGGAAATACAAGTAAACATCAAGGATGACCTTGAAGCTCCAACAAATATCCTAGCTATCATAAGGGGAATTGAGATGATTGGTGAGATCATAGGTTCTCATGAACGAATTGGAGCACAACTGTAATTTAAAATCAGGGCCTTTAGGAGTATAGAGGAACATGGTATGCCCAAAATCCTTAATGAAGATAGAAAAATTATGGAGTATGCACCGTGGAGAGAATTCTTCAAGAATCAAACAACTACTCATCCATGAATACATTATGTTAATGAAAATTATAACATAACCTTTTTGAATTTTGTTATCGATGCTCTTATTGGAATCCAAGTAGACATGGACATCTTTTTGAAATAAGCTAGAGTGATAATTGATGCGAGGTACAATGCATAGAATAAAAAGGTGCAAAAGTTGCTTGATATGGATTGGTGCATTGAGGATGAATATAAAGAGTGGCTAGAAAAATATGTCGAGTAAGCCATGAAGGTGGCGAGAGGAATATAGAATTTGGTTGAGTATAGTACAGGTTCACCTTTGAAACAATTGTGTAAGGACAATCTATATCCTCTCAATATGAAAATGCACATGGTAACCCATCCAATCCTTTCCTTTGTTTTATTCTTCTCTTTTCTCATGCTTTACACCTTTTTCTAAATGGATGGTGACGTGGAATTCTTGAAACATGAGGATTCAAGCTCCATTAGCTTTTCCAAGTTTTTTCCTTTTGTATTTTCTACCCATTTTCCTCAAAGTATAAATATAACCACCTGGGGGTTGAAATGAGGTGAAATATACTTGAAATGTTGAATGAAATGAAATGTCACTTTCCAATAGCTTGATGCTTGTTTTCTCCCTTGATCATATAAAAGGGATCCCAATGCTATTGTGCAGAGGTCTTTGAAGTTTTGGTTGATCTCAGATAGTCATAGCGAAGTTTTAAAAGTACAAGCATATAATGGATATAGAATTACTTGTTGAGTCTTAGGATATGAGTCTGTATTCACAGTTACCTTAAATGTTTTACATCGATTATAGCATTTGAGAATCGATAATGGAAAATTTCATACAAATTTTTTCCTATGTCTATGTTCACAAATCATAAATGAAATAGTCAAGGATTGTCTGATTGGTCTCCAATTCATATGGTTGGATGTGTGTTTGTATTGTTGCTTCAATTCAAGTAATTGATTAAAATGCTTTAATGCAATCGCTGGTTTATGAGTTAATCCATAGGATCTTGAAGTATGTTTTGTATGGAAATTATGAGTTATGAATTTGCAATGCAAATTGTTAATGGTCTATAGATATTGAATGTTTTAGTTATTTGCATTACAATATGTTGTGAATTCAACTTTGTCACCCTAGTATAATGCATTGATTCTATATGTCTAGTAATTCCAAATTTATTGTGTCAGTTGGATCATGTCAAAGAACCATTCATTAAATTCAATTCTTCTTCAATATGGTGATGATTTTTATAGGTTTTGTTCCAATTGTCAATTATATGCTCCAAGTCATAATGGTGTGAAGGATTTTCCAATTCTTTGCAACTTGTCACTTGTGGAGTCATTGGTATGAGAATGTATCTACTTAATATGGAATGTACATGGAGATTTTTTGAAGGAATATGGTGAGTGCATTGTAGGATCACCCTCTTGGGTTCTGTAGAGCTCGAAGTACGGGAGGAAAGGTAAATTACTTTCTCTTGTTCATTGGCCAACCCCTTCTTGGTCGCTAATCATTGGAATTGGAAAATCCATAGGCTTCCTTGTCAAAGATATGGTTGATATTTAAAAGAGCCAACATGATGTGAGCCAAATAATGAGTGCAAATGATGAAATTAAGCTACACCAACTTAGGGTATGTGTACCTGGGAAGTCTAGAGATGTAACAAGGATCCTGGAAATGCAAAGAAGCTATTGAAAAGTGTTATGGAGGACTAAGAAACTTTTACTATTGTCTTAGTCTTGCTACTATTTTTCAGGGTAGATGTAGAATCTTTGGATGTCAGAACCAGATGTAAAGGAATCTTTGAAAAATATGCTCAAGAGGACTAAGATGCTCAATATGGTGTATTAGTCCCATTCTGAATTTCTAAAAACTTTGAATGTGGTCTTGAGCTCCAAGGTCTACACTTGCTTCTTCTCTATCTTAGGTTCCGAAACTTCTAGATTCAGCCTGTAGGTGAGTTTTTCGTGAAGATGAAAAATTTGTGATGCAATTTTACAACTTTTCAATCTTACACTCATAATGATCTTCAAGTCTTCAACCTCAATCTGCAATCACAAATATGCAAGAAGGGAAAAACTCGGTGTTTGTTAGTGAATGGGGGTTTTCCTTGGTCAAACCCCTTGTAGGTAATTAAACCAAATGATGAAATGAATGAAATGAAGCATGGAAAATTAAATATGTAAATGACATCTCCTAGTATGATGTCTTGTGAAGAAAATCTTCAATCTACCATGTAGTGGCCATGAAGAATGTATATCTTAGATCCTTGGATATGATATGAACAATGGTTGAAAATATATATTCAATGCTACATCCACAATATTGGCTCAAAAACATGAATGGATGCACTAAACCCTTGACATGATGCTTGAATCTTGATGGTGGCTCCAAATGCTTGATAGAAATGCTCTTAAATGCATAAACACACCTTAGCAATGAATACTTGAATGCTTGTTATGAAAATTAGTGGAGGAACCTTGTATTTATACTTATCTATGCTTAATATCTTGAAATTACATCGCAACAAGCTGACATAAGAAATCATTAATTAAAGGAGGCTAAATCCTGCCAAGATTTTGAAATTAAATCCTGAAAATGAATCAAGGAGGACTAAGATGCCCTAGGTGGTGTATTAGTCCTAAGTCATGAAGCTTGAGGCATAGACACCAAAAAGGGGCCCAATTAAGATACCTAAAAATCAAGGTCCTGAGACCTTTGGGGGAAAAAGACACCCTAGGTGGCATTTTACTCCCATCCCAAAAATTGGAGACACATAGATGAAATCATTAAATTATCATTTATCATTGGAGAATGTCAGGATTAGCGAAAAAAAGATATAATTCATAGGGCTTTTAGATGCAAAATAGGACCAATTAAGCCATAAATAGGGATAAATAAAGCAAGGTGGGCCCAAACAACTGTGAAAATGAAAGGGTATGCAATTTACTACACTAAAAATCATCCACATCCATAACTCATATATTAGATGAAGAAGTGGGTAGGGATATGTAAGTGGCCAAAAGATTTTCCTTCAAATTAGGAGTAATATATTTTTTTTTATGAGATGGAAGTATGTGTGGCTCCACTTGATGCATTTATTTTGTATGATAGGATCTTCACCTACAAAATATGATCAATAGAAAAATAAAGTGTGAAAATAACATAATGCTAAAAAATAACTAGAAATATGCTTACATTGATAATAAGAATCACAAGCCTCTTTGAGGGGAAACCCCTTCAAAGAAACATTATTGTTGTGTGGTATCACAACATGCCCTAAGAATGTAAGGGTTGGGGATGCAACTAAAAAATTAACACTTATGGTAGATGAAGGTTGGAAAAAGATCATAAAAAGTTAAAATTAAGAGTGGATGTCTTGAAATAATTCACGAACTTGAGTGTACTAAGTCTCAGGTGTACTAGACACAGTTGGGTACCAAAAGTATAGAGTGGTTGGAATATTTAATGCAAGGTTTGGTAAATTGTTGTGGTTTGAAAGTGAAGGTCCAAGAAATATGAAGGTTCTGGTGGAAGTTAGGGTCCAAATAAATTTTATTTTGATAAACGCTGAATTTTTTCGAGTACGAAGTACTAAGTAACAATGCATGTTGAAAGGTTGCTTGTTTAGTGGGTATGTGTAGGATCATGATGGGCCAAAAAGTGGCAATATGATGGGTATGTGTAGGGTATGTTGTTGATGACTTTTTTTAATCCAAAATTGATGAAACAAAAAGGGTTTTTAAGGGAGATTCTCAGCTTTCCGCCAATATAAATTATTATTATTCATTTTCTATTTGAATTACAACTAAAGTCTTGATTGATAGGTTGATTGAAAAACATCTATAGCTTTCAAATGGTATCACATTTTTTTAATCTGAAACATGTGCCACATTCTATGCTTTGCATATTATAGGATTTAAAAAATAAGAAATTTCATAAAGTTTTGACCAAGTTAAGGTGGTCAGACATACAAGTTTTTATATTTTATAAAAGTTGTAATAAAAAAATTATAATTAATTATTTACTTGGAAAAAAATGACAAAAAACTATGCATCGCATTGGGACATGAGTCCTCTACTTATATCGAAAATATTCTTAAAAATTATTATCATTTTATAGTGGTTAGGGTGGTTAGACGGAAACCTACTTGTTATTTTTTCCCTGAAAGTTAAGTACTACTACATTGAAATTTCAAATTTTCACCAAATAGATTTAAAAATAAATAAACCTAGTAGTTTAGAAACTACATTCAATTTTCTATAGATTATATTCTCACATATCTTTGAAATAATATAGATAACCTATTCAAATTTTTACGTCAAGTTGCCTAACTTTGATTATTTTGAATTTTTTGCCACTTAAGGGCCTGTTTTTTCCATGATGATCCTACACATACCCTAGTTTTTCCTAAGAGCTTAAAATGTCTGATAACCTGCATAAAATCATATTGAGATTTTTATGAATTTTTTAAAAAGGGGATTGATATGTGGAATTTTTATGTTTAGGAAGGAAAAATTGTGTTGCAGTATTCGGGTATGGATGGTCAAGAAAATTTGGATTGCAAGTAGTGATATGACCCAGCTAGGTAGTACACTCTTGGAGTCCATGCGAAGGAAGAGCTTGAGATGAAGAAATATTGGGAGTCCTATTATTATGCATGCAACAAGGGAAAGTACCTCAATCTAGGTTAATGTAACTCTAGATGTTTTAAGCCCAAGTAAAACCCTGAGTGTGAGAATAAAAAATGTTGGTGGAGGGTATGTGCAGGATCATGGTGCGCCAAAAAGTGGTAATATTATGGGTATTTGTAGGGTATGTGGCTGACGACTTTTTTTTCACCCAAAATTAATGAAATGAAAAGGGTTTTTAGAGGAGATTCTCAGATTTCC
The DNA here is from genome assembly GCA_007258455.2 of Sequoia sempervirens. NCBI lineage: Eukaryota > Viridiplantae > Streptophyta > Pinopsida > Cupressales > Cupressaceae > Sequoia > Sequoia sempervirens. The sequence goes on along the minus strand of VDFB02075321.1, from coordinate 252,576,290 downwards.
AAAAATATAAATTATGATTTAATTTTATTTTAATAAATAATTATTATTCATTTTCTATTAGAATTACGACTAAAGTCCTGATTGATAGGCTGATTGAAAAACATCTATAACTTTCAAACAGTATCATAGTTTTTGAATCCAAAACATGCGTCACATTCTATGCTTCACATACTATAGGATTAAAAAAATAAAAATTAAATTTCATGAAGTTTTAACCAAGTTAAGGTGGTCAGACAAATGAGTTTTTATATTTCCTAAAAGTTGTAATAAAAAATTCATAATTAATTATTTACTTGGAAAAAAATTACAAAAAAATATGCATCACATCTGGACATGAGTCCTCTACTTATATATAAAATTTTACAAAAAAATATTATCATTTTATTATGGTTAGGGGTGGTCAAAAAGACACCTACTTCTTATTTTTTCCCGAAATTTAAGTACTATTGCATTGAAATTTCAAATTTTCACCAAATAGATCACCTAGTATTTTAGAAACTACATTCAATTTTCTATAAATTCTATTCTTACATATTTTTGAAATAATATAGATAACTTATTCAAATATTTACGTCAAGTTTCCTAACACTGATTTTTCTGAATTTTTTGCCACTTAAGGGCCTATTTTTTGCACGATGATCCTGCACATACCCTGGACTTGGTTATCTATATCTGGTTCTAGACCTAATCATTATGAATATCCAATAGAGGAAGTTCCTACATTTTGTTTGACAAATCTACTCGGCTCCAAGTTAATGTCTTGATTATATTTTAAAAATGGAGGTCTCGTAAGGTTTTGAAGTGTTGAAGAAGGTTGACATCTATTGACTTATTTAGAAGTTCTCCTACTAGTTTTCATGTTCCAAGTTCCTTGTTGTGAATCATACCTTGGATTCCCTCTCATGTGTTGATTTAATTTCCTGAGCATCTTTTTCTTATAAAAGGTTGGGAGATGTTTCATTTAAGTTAAGTTCAAAACTTTTGGATGTCAGAGAACCAATTTTTTTTTAAGTTTTATTCTTTTTCCCATTTTTTGTTCCATTCCAAATTAAAAACTTGTATGTTTCATTAGAATTTAATTAATATCAGAGCCAATTTCAAAGTTATTTCCTAATATGAAATCTTATGTAGCTAATTGTTTGTGCCTATTAGACAAGACTATGTGCGGCACCATTTAAGGGTGCATACTAACACTATCCGATGACAAATAATCCCCCTTTTATTTAAAATCTCACATCATTCTATGCCTAGATTTCAAGCAATCTAGTGACATATGGAATGCTTTTCTCTAGTTTAGTTATTTCTTGAGGAATGTTTGGATAATACCAGGGAGAAGTTTTACCTTTCAATATTTTCTTATGTTTTATTTTAGAATAAATGTTTAAATTCTAGACAATGTTCCAAAAAAGTAATCAATGCATGGAGTTTTATTGAAAATCATTTGATACTATGAAATTGTTGAATGCTTAAAGCTAATTCTTGGATAAATACAAGTTATTTTAATTTCATGAAATATTATTGTAAATTTATTGATTCCTTGAAGTTATTGAATGACCAGAGGAAGATTATTTTCATATATTTATGATACCTTCCAAAACCCTTTAAGGATTGTATATCCCTTGTGTGTAACAACATTATCATAATGAACCCTGAGTGAGCCTAGTGCATTAAGAACTGACATAAACAAGCCTTGGGATTAAGCTAAGTTAACCTTAGATTTAGTTTGTCTCGATGCAATATTTCAAGAAAGATAGTCTCCTACAAAGTCTCTGTGAGAATTTTATCTTCCTATCAATGTGCGACTAACATCTGTGTCGACAAGAGTGGCGCTAGAAGGAGGGAAACTCTGGATTTATTTGGAATCTGTATTGCCATCCCAGTTCTGATTTAGAAATTTTCTTGTGAGGTGAGAGCCTAAGAAAGTTCATGGTGGAGAGTAAAATGGAAGTTGATAAGCTTCGAAAGATTCATAACTAAAGGCTTTATCCCTTAAGTCTGTTCACTTTTGGTAGGATTATCGAGTGTAGAATTTTTTTTAACTACGGTAAGTTTAGCCACTTATAATGTGATCTTGTTAACAAAGGAATCCTTAACTATGAAAAGAAAGGAGCCATTATTGGAAATAGGTTTGAATTTGGATAAAATACCTAACCCTAGTGAAATTGGAAATATTGGATATTTAACTACTAGATCAAATAGATTTGTCAATTGTAATTGTCATGAGGAAATTCCAAAAATTTTGTAGGAAAAGAAGTGAAGTCATCGAGACTTGGAAACAACACATTTGAACATTGAAAGTGAAAGGAATGAGTCATTGATCTTCTCACACATGGAATCTGACAACAAAGAGAAAGAGTGGGGAAAATGAGTGGGAGATGCGTGCTTTTCACCCGTAATTTCAAATCCACAACTTAAAAGGGAAGAAATTCTTGATTATACACAAAATATAGAGTATCAAGTTTTTACTTTCTCTCTTTCTGATGGTGGTGTATATTGTATTAATACTTAATCTAAAAAAATGAATAGTGATATAAGACAGGACCAAGAACCAAATAAACCTTGGAGAGAAGGAAAATTAAACAATAAATACAACCATTCATGGAGCAAAGCAAAGTGAAATGGATAACCATGGATGAGGATTGGAATAAGGTGGTGTACTAAGAAGACAACGAAGGTGTGTGCAATCAACCTTTAATGATGTTGTTTTCATACATTTTAGTTGAATTATTGGTAAGTATACATTCAAATTTTCATTTGTCAAATGTAGAAAAGTAAAAATAATTCATTACTATAGTAGGTTATCTGAAGTATATTCAAGTGAATTTAAATATAAGCCTACTATAATTCAGAAAAAAATCACTATGAAAGTAGTAGTAGGAATTAGGTAAATTACTTAATTAGGGTTAGTTACCTGGTTAGGGTAAATTTTAGTTAGGTTAATTTTCTTTAGTAGGGTTTTTTTTCTTCTTTCGAGTTTCGTTCCTAGCATTAATGAATTCTAGTTAAGCTAAAACACATGAGAAGTAATTTTTTTCTTTAAAACATTGCATTGTAAATTGGAAAAGATAAAACCATTCAAAGTAAATACACGCTTAAGTGTGAAAAAGAAAAAAATCATTATATTTTGTATGTACATGTAAAATATAAAATTCTTGTCATAAAAGAGAAAAAAGAGAAAAAAGGGAGTCAAGCTAGAACAGTGGGTTGGCTAGTCAGTCAATTTGGGCTACTACATCCATGAGGGATGTGTACCTCAGGTAAGCGTTGTCCCTATGATCATCAATGTCATGGGTGTGCAAATCAGTAAGAAAGGTCCCAATAGGAACTACTTCCCCTTTCTCCAGAAACCACAAAATATCATCAATGGAAGGAATCCCAATGGTTAGGTGAGTGACAAAGAGAACATGGTCCAAATTTCCTAGAAATTTAGGTCGTACTATCATCATAGTTGCAAACAAAACTTTAGCTATCAAGAGGTCGAGGTCTAGAAATGAGGCCAAGAACCATGAAGCTAGGTCTGAATCCAGCCTATAGTATGCTCTAGAATTCATATAAGTTTCCCTGAGAACCATACACAAGTATGATTTGGTGGTGGAGCTCAGAGAAACTAAATTTTTTTGAGCCTTTAGCTCATGATTTTACCAAGAAATCCATTCTAGAAACAAACAAAAGTTAGGAAAATGGGGGTATCCATAGCCTGGAAGCAAGAAAGCACAAGTAGAGTGAAATAAAGAAAATTTAGAAGAGTGATAGAAGAAGTGAAGAATTTGAAGGGAAGTGTGGAATTGATAGAAAGTCACGAGAAATATGTAGTACATAGTTTCTTGGATAGAAAATATTGAGAATGCAAGTTGAGGTGACAACAAGACACTTTTCTACAAAATTAAAAGTTAAATCAAATAAATTATCACAAATATGGTGGCCATTTCTTTGAATTTTAGCAATATGAAGATCACAAATCAAACAAATTGAAGATTTCAAAATTAAATGGACCTAGTAATTTCAATTCATTTTATCGAGTTGTATTAATCATGAAGATGTCCATGTGTGCCTTGCAGAAAGGAAAATTAAGCTGACCAATGAGGTAGCACATGGTGACATGTGAAAAATTGAGAGAAGCAATACATGTGTGTTAAGGCATGTGAATTAAATGCAGAGTATGATGGTCAACCTTACAAGTCTGATGCATTAATGTTATTGCATCACTGTCAAAATTGAAATTGCCGGTTGAGCTTATCTTAGCGGGTTACCATAAAATAAAATGGTAGGGTGTTAACCAATATTTCTAAATTTAAAATTAATTTGGTGATTTGATAACTTGCTTCTAAATTTTAACTTATGTTTATTTTTTGAACAAATAAAAAATTGCAGTTAGCTAAAATGTCATGTCCCCTTCTCAGTGACATCTCTCGGAGTACAGGATTGGCCTATCACACGACCCTCGTAGGCTGATAGACTGGATAGAGGGTCACTTCAGAGCTTGGCTTAGCTTCATTTGGCAGAGTTTGATTAGTAGGCTTTTGTTTGGGCTCGATCGGAGACTTCTTGCAGAGTTGCTATTTTTAGCAGTTCCTGGCAGGCAGCGTGGGACCCCTGCTATTTTTAGCAGTATGGCTTTGACAGTGTTCAGAATCACTTCAGTGTTCGTCAGCTTTAGACGGAACAGTCATCAGAGGAGGAACGAGAGAAATATTAATATTTAATTGTATTAATTAAATATTAATTATTTAATGATTATAATATAAAGTTATAATATTAAATTATAACTTAAGTGATTCTTCTTGAGGGGTGTGCCATCATCAAAAGGGGTCATTTTGGCAATTAAATTATGATTACATATTTTGGCTGAGACTATGGAAGAATTAAAAGAATTAAAAGTCAAATATTTATTAAAACACTATTATTGAGGAAATCACACTTTTGAGCATATTAGTGCATTTGCCTTGGGTTTTGAGCCATTATGTGATTATTGAGATTGAAAATTGATCAACTTTGTCTGAGTACAGAACCTTAGGGTTTGAAACTCGAATTCCTTGGAGAACGAGCCATCTCCACTGGAAGCAGTTTAGAGGGTGTGAAATAACACTTGATTTATTGCAGCTGAGAGATTTCTTCATACAGGAGGAATCATAGAACATCAGAGATATTCATACACAAGGTTTTTTGAAGAGTTTGCATTCAGGAGACTATCATTCATCTAGGCGCACTTATACTGGAGATCTGGAGATTGGTGAAGAAGCCGTACAATCATTTATTGTTGTTTCTGATCAGGCCGTACCTGTACCAAGCCGTACCTTTCAACATTCTGGCCGTACCATCTTGACAGAAGCCGTCCTTTGTTTCTAGAGAAAACACCTTGCCTTGAGATCATTTTTCATCATTTTTGGAGGCGCCTAATATTGGAGATCTTATCTGAAGCACCAGACGGAAGGATAAAGCAATATATCTTCTCAGCCGTACCAGCTACAGCAGTCCATTTATTGCAATCAGATTTGCCAGGTTCTTAATAAATTCCATTATTTCTTGCTTGCATGCAACTGGGTATTTTTGTAATCACTACAGAAGATCAAAATAAATATACTGGCATTCTATTTCCATCATTTCCAAAGTCATTTAATTTTTATTGAATTTATTTCAATTATTTGCAAAAATCGTACCATTTCATTTATTGCTCAAAAACTCAAAAACAAGCAAAAACCCAAAACACTTCAAAAAAACACAGAAGACTGTCAGATTCAGAGGATAGGGGAAACTAGGGTTTCCACATAAAATTTGGCATAAGGATGGTAAAATTTTGCTGGAAGGTTGCACATACAAGGAAAAATTAAATGTCTTTTGGGAATTAGTGAAACGATGAAGGGATTTGCATTGAATGAAAAATAAAAAATATATCCTTTACTAACACTATAATTACCAACCTAATAGCAGGCTTCATTTCTTGCAAGTTGAAGAAAAAGAGTTTACAAAAAAATATCAAATGAAAAAAATAAAATGAATATCAAAGAAATATGGAAAGAGAAAATTCAACTCTCTAGGCTATCGAAATATCTCTATTGAGGCTATAGACACCTGACTGGAAATAGATTTATCTTTGGGGGAATTACAAAGATAACCTTGCTAGGGCTATAGATTCTTAACTGGCAACAAGGCTCTATCCAAGGTTGGCTTTGGAGGATTACTAAATTATGTAGTTCAATGTCAATGAACTAGTTTTTTCACCAAGTTCTAGAGACAGGAATTAATCAAATCACCCATTGATACTTTCCAAAGGAATTTTATAAAAAAATTATACTAGATTTGAGGTAAAGGTAAAGAGCTGTTGCTAGAAAATATGCATAATTTACAATTTATAATGAAGGATTTGGTCCTGGGTTTCTTTTAAATTTGGTTTTGCTGGTTACAAATTGTTGTGTGGTCTCACAACATGCCCCAAAAATTTAAAGCATGGAGACCTAAGTAAAAAATTAATTCTTATGGCAGATGAAGGTTGGAAAATTATCACCAAAATTTAAAGTTAAAAGGAAAATTCTTGAAATAATTCGTGAACTTGAGTGTACGGGGTGTCACATCTATGAGACACTAGGTACTGAAAGGCCAAATTGGTTGGAATGTTTAATGCAAGGTTTGGTAAGTTGTTGTAGTCTAAAAGTGAAGGTCTAGGAAATGTGAAGGTTTTGGTGGGAACTAGGTTCCAAATAAATTTTGTTCTAGTAAAAGCTAAATTTTGTCAGGTACCAAGTATCGAGTAACAATGCTTGTTGAAAGGTTGATTGTTTAGTTTTACCCAAGAGCTTAAAATGTCCATTAACCCACCCAAAACTATAATTATGTGAGAATGCATTAAAAGCATCTTATTTATGATTTGATTTAAACTGATGATTTATTAGTGATGGTTTTACTTTAATGAGATTTTTATGAATGTTTTATGAATGCAGGAGGGATAGATTGCGATGAAATATTTGGGTATGGATGGTCAGGAAAATTTGTATTGTGAGTTGTAATATGACCAGGTTGGGAAATAAACCTCGAGAGTCCATCAAAGGAAGAGCTTGAGATGAAGAAATATCGAGAGTCTTAGTATTACACATGTAGTGAGGGAGAGTTCCTCGATTTGGGGTAATGTAACTCTAGATGTTTTAAGCCAAAGTAAGAACCTTAGTGTGGGAACAAAAATGTTGGTGGACTAGGATATCTATATCTGGTTCCACCTGATCATTATGAATATACAGTAGAGGAGGTTCCTACATTTTGTTTGAAAAATCTACTTGGCTCCAAATTAATGTCTTGATTATAAAGATGGAGGTCCCAAAACATTTTAAATTATTGAAGGAGGTTGACATCCATTGACTTATTCAGAAGTTATCCTGCAAGTTTTCATGTTCCACGTGTCCTTTTTTTAGTTGTCCCTTGCATTCCCTCTCATGTGTTGATTGAATTTCTTGAGGTTCTTGTTCTTATATAAAAGTCCAAGAAATGTTTCATTTTAAGTTAAGTTCAAAATTTGTGGATGTTGGAGAACCAAATTTTTTTAAATTTTTGTTCTTTTTCCTATTTTCTATTCCATTCTAGATTAAAAACTTGTATGTTTCATTAGAAGATAATGAATATCAGAAATCATTTCAAAGCTATTTCCTGATATGAAATCTTATGTAGCTAATTGTTTTTTCCTATCTCACAAGGCTATGTGTTGTATCATTTAAGGGTGCATATTAACACTATCTTGTGGTAAATAATCCCTCTTTTCTTTAAAATATCGCATCATTTTGTCCATATTTGTGAAGCAATCTACTGGGGTATGTAATGGTTTGTTCTAGTTTTGTTATTTCTTTAGGCATGCATGGATAATACCTAGGAGAAATTTTACTTTTTCAGTAAATTTTTATGCTTTATTTTAGAATAGATGTATAAATTCCAAAAAAGTAATGAATGCATGGATTTTTATTGCAAATATTTAAAAATACTTAAAGCTAAATCTACTTGGATAAATGCAAGTTATTTGAATTTCATGAAATATTATTGTAAATTTGTTGATTTCATAAAGTTATGAAATGAAAGGACCGAGATTATTTTCATATCTTCATGATACCTTCCAAATCCCTAAGGACCGTTTATTCCTCATGTGTAATAACATTATCATAATGAACCATGAGTGAACCTAGTGCGTCAAGAGCTGACATAAACAAGCCTTGGGATTAAGCTAAGTTAACCTTAGATTTAGGTTGCTAGGTGGTGCAATATTTCAAGAAGGATAGGTTCTTGTAGTATTTGTGAGAATTTTATCTATTTTTCGGTGTGTGACTAACATACACATCAATAATTATGATACAAAATATGATTCCAATGATATTACATTTTAAAAAAAAAAATCATATAAAGTCCTTAAGATTCAATTATGTATTAGAAATTGAAAGATAAAAATAAAGTTATCTTATTGTGAAATAGGGGAATCATAAGCAATGAAAATATAATTAAAAAAAAAAGAATTATAATAAATGAACTAAATTAAAACACTGTATTCTACTTCACACAAAGCTCAATTTGAGAACCATGTGGAGATATGCTCATGATAGATGTCCAGGTACTCATTTTTAATAGCATAATAACTAATATGTTGGAAAATTAGAAACACCTTTGGAGATTTGAACTCTTTAGGGTTTGACACCCTTTTCCATTTATATTTAAGAATGGAGATGGAATGGAGATGGAAATTGTATGATTGTGGGGGTTTGATGGACTTGGACAAGGTATATGATTGACTTATAGCCTATAACTTGTGATTCAACCAAATCTTGACCAAATATAGTATGAATTTAGGGATGAAATGCAATTACCCAACTAGGCTAATGATGCAATTTACTATTTTGATGAAAATATTGTAAACACAACAAGTCACAGAAAAATTCAGACAATTGAAATGAGTAGAGCATGACACTATTCACTTGTGGTATAAACTTGAGAATTATTTTGAAGGACTAATTCACCTTGGGCATAAGTGTCCTTGTAGAGGATTTTCAAATCTATTTTCATAGTCCTCTAGTGCTAGATATAAGGTTTTCATTTTTATCTACAAATTTGTTGAATTACTATTAGATATTTTTGTAACTGAGTTTCTTTGAGTTGTCAAGATGTAGGGTTTTAATTGCAACAATTTATATTTGATATTCAAGCTTCCTCTAATCTCCTTCAAACTTTAAACCTACACATTCAAAGAGAGAGGAAGGGGTTTTCCTTGGTAAAACCCCATGTTAGTGTTTCCAGTTCCAAAATGGAAATGTCAATGATAGAAAGAATAAATGACAGGAAGGAATGATGAGTTAAGAAAGTATTGCAACTCACCACCATTCAATGGCTTCCTTGAAGGATATAATTCATAAAAATCTCATCAAGTTTTTGGATCCTACTTGCTTGAATTCCTTGGAGACCTAAAAAAAATTAGCCTTCACAAACAATGATAACATGAACATACATAAAATCACATATGATTTTACATGGTGCTTGGATCTTGAATTGCTACAATAAAACATTGAAAATTGACACTTGACTTGCTTGATAAGGTTTCTACTTTTTTGTTCTTTCTAGATTCTTTCACTTTGTTTCCAAATGATGTAATAACTAGGTATTTATATAAAATTATTATAATTTCCTACAAGATAAATATTGATAGCCAACTTTAAGACACTTTAATTACAAATAATAAAGTTCCAACACTATCACATTTGAATTTGTTGCCAAAATAGGGGGACACTTTCACCATAAGGAGACCTATTCCCTATAAGGTGTATTTGTTCCAAACCTAATTTATAGAAATCAAGATGTTGAGGGAAAATTATTAGATGAATTCATTTGATTTTTTACTTGTAATTTATTATACTTTTAATTGTTAAAAATGGGCCACAAAATGCATAATATAGTCAATTAGGTGTTCAATTAGGTCCAATAACATAAGGGGGAGAAAAAAAATAGTGTGAAATTGTCAAGGGTGACAATTTATGATGCTACAATAACTACATTCCCTAGATAATAGTGTAAACAAATATTTTGGCTTTCAATGGCTTTCTTGCACTTCTAGGGTTTTTCACCTAAAAGGAGAAAGATGGGCCAAAATGGGAAATTTCTACACTCAAGGTTAATGTGATATGGATGCAATATGCCTAAATGAAATTTCCTAAATGTATAAAATTGAATAAAGATGTTGATTACTAAATGAAAACTAAAGAAATGCAAGTTGCTTGAAAACACATTGTGATATGCAAAATCACCTAGAAATGTAAACAAAACTAAATAAAATGTTGTGAAATAGAATGTGTGAACTTGAAAACTTTCTAGACACTGGAAATGACTTCTGAAATGCTACTAATCCTAAAAAAATTTCCTACTTGGACTCATTCGCCATTCTTGGTGAATTAGTCCCAGATCTGGGAAACTATTCTAGAGCCCGTTTCAAACAAATGGGTATCCAAAATTGTAGAAAAAATGTTTTAGGCCTGGAAATGGGACTCATTCACCACTAATATGGAATTTTTTCACTTCTAAATTTCTAAAAATCCAAAAGTGGAAATAGAAGCCCTCAATCTACACTTCAGCTCTTGGCAGGTGTCCACCTCTAAAACTCTAATTTTTGGGTTTGAAAGTGAATCTTAGTGGATATTTTGACCTTGTAAAGAATATGATGACTCAAATAAGTCTTATAACTATTATTCACTAATTCCAAGCCTCCAAGATTCCTAAATATGCAAACACACAAGAAGAGAAGGAGAAACGTTGAATGTTAGGGCATGGGGGTTTGCCTTGGTCAAACCCCTTTTTAGGTAATTAAACTAAAATAAAGAAATAATGTAATGAAGCATGAAATAATAAAATTAGTTCCATTTCTTGATGATTTATCTTTATTTCTACAGAAAAAGATGAAGAATCTACTCTTGAATGTCTGAAAAATGCTATCATGATGACTTGAAATGTTAAAACCATAGCTTGCTCAAGGCTTGAAATTGAAGATTAATGATGAATAAGATGAATGAAATAAGATTATTATGAATTAGGGTTTATAGTCTTTCATTTATAGGAAATCCACCTAATTTTCTCTTTAATTTGATCCCCAATGCCGACATGGAGAAATATTAAACTTAAACCCTATTTTTTCCCACTTAAACCCCAAAAATGGCTCAAATGGGACTCATTAACCATAAGAGTGAATGGGTCCCACTTGGATGGGATTGATTCACCCCTAATGGTAAATGGGTCCCATAGGGGCCATTCTGCTAGCTAAAATGTCGAGAAGTAAGGAAATCAGGTTTATATGGTGACTTTGTTAGTTATTTGATCAAATTATGCATCGGGATGCACAATATGGGGTCATAGGGGCCTATTAATGATGATAAAAAGGGTAATTAGGGACATAAATTTCAATGTGAAAGTGAGATTAAATACACTTTACAACAATAAAATGAGGTCCACATAGCCTAGAAAGGAACAACATCCAATTTGAATGTGTAAAACACATTACAACACTATATTAAGATTAAGTTTAATTTACAAGCCTTCTAGATTAATGTGATAATACATTTAAATATATTTTATAATACTGAATTAAGGGGAAAATGGGTCCATAAGACTTAAATACTTAATGGACGTCTAGAAAAGTGTATAAGTGATTCACAAAATTTTACAACACCTTTACAAGACATCAATAAATGCATTTTATTTAGTTTACAAGGGCCCAAGACCTAGTGTGGATGTGTAAAACACCTCACAACACTAAATCAAGGCCTCATTAAGTCCAATTTATCATCAAGTATTCCCAAATCAAGAAAATAAAATGGGATACTTTTTTGGTGTCCATAGTTAGCCCCCACTTTTGTGAGAGGATGAACTTGCTTCAAACTCACACTAAAGTAGACATTCAAGAAGGTACAATTGTAACAATGTAGATGGTTTATGATAACAAAGATGAAGGAAGCGGTCAAGCCTCCAGGATCCAAGATCATAGGTCAAACCAACATAAGGGCACAAGGTGAATGATTTTGCAGTAGAACAAGATGTGTGGTCATGCAATGGCAATAACTAGAAGGAATTGAAAAGTGACAATGAAAAGGTGGATCAAGCTTTGACTGTTTTTCCAACATGATGTGGATCAGATCTATGCTATTTGTTTGAAAATGCATACTCACTCTAAGGTGATGAAATTCTTGGCTATCCACTAGGTGAGAAGTCAAAAAAGGTGAGAAACATACACTCATGGCTAGTATGCACTCACACACCTGTAGGTGGCTATGGGGAAAATTCATTCCTTAGAATGGGCTTCCCGCTCAACCATACCAAAGTTATACCTCCTGATAACTTTAATAAGGCACCACAATTAAAATGATTTTTGAGCTCTATGAGGTAAGCAAAACTTTGTATGCTTGACACTCATAGACATTTTCAATGCAAAATAGTGCAAAGAATGTTTGAAAAGGGATTTTGTTAAGTTTGTGCAAGGTCTCATCTTAGGGAATATTGTGCCTAATGTTTCCAAGAGAGGATTTCTCAAACAAGTATTGCACTCTTGGAGGGAATCAAGCCCAATGACTCCACCAAGAAAAGGACACATCACAAGAAGAAAGGAATCACACAATGAAATGTGAGTGTCAGTCTATGTCCCCACTTTAAAGTCATTGTTAACAAAATTAGTGTGAGCAATTGATTTAAAGTAGAAGAGGAAGAGAAGACATGAGATCTTACTTGAAAAGCCCTATGCTAAGTCGTATGTTTCATATAAGCTACATCATGAAGAAAAGAGGTAGTATGTCACATGCAAACCAACTTAAGGCATGTCATCCACATCCCAAGCTTGCTCTTTATGTTCATGAAAGGTTAACGACTAGCCAAACCAACAACAAAAAGGGACATATGAGGACAAGGCTACCTAACCCCTTGCCCCCACTCAATGTAGGAAAAAGGTGAGCCAAAATGATTGATAAGATGCATTCTAGAGTGAAAATCAATATCAATTATTGGAATTAGGTGCCTCCAAATAAGGAAGAACACCAAACTCCTAAAAAATGTTGGATTTTACTACTCAACCTTACATTCATTAGTAGAATGACAATGGACTCTGTGATAGGTACAAAATGAAGTCGTGTAATAATATTTCTTTCAAGTTCATGGAGGGAGAGATATCAAGTGATATTGGAGTCTCAACAAGATACCCTCTTGATCAATGGTAGAATGTGTTCCTATTGTTTCTGACAAAGATACCCCTTGTTTAGATGTACAAGATATCATACCTACACAAGAATCTTTATATTACTATATTTTGTTCTCTCCTTTATAGGATGGTGGAAAATCTAATAAATTCAAATCATTATTTTTTTGTGAGATGATATTGATATGAAGTGAAGGTGTATTTGTTTGTTTGGTTTCTTGCAAAGGAGAGTGATCAAGACTACTTGTGTTGATCAGTTCAGGATGCATTACAGTTAAGGAGGGATTTTATCAATTGTTTGTGATAGTGTTGATATTGATTGAAGGCTTGATTACTTCTACCAAAGGAGAATAACCAAGACCATGAGTTGTTTGTTGTGTGATAGGATCTATAGGGTTGTAGATACATTGTTTGTTAGCACCACATCCTTTTCCACTATATCTGAGTTGTTTCATAAGTTCTTAACCTTTTCCATAAAGCTTTTTCATTGATTTTGAATCTAGTGGTTGTTTTTTGTTGAGTTCATCAAAGTCTGTTGTGTAATTGGTTGGAATTTGTTCTAGAGTGGTTCAGGTAGATTCATTCAAAGGGTCTTCCAAGTTGTGTGTTGACATGACTACTTTTTCATGTGCCTTATTGGAATATTTTTTTATGGTCTTGTACTCACCCATGAATGTATGTTTGAAATATAAGGAACCCCAATCATGTTCTAATAGTTTTGTGACTTCATCAATGCATTTTTCTTTGTCTTTTTGTTGCATAGGTTCCACTTGTTTGGTTGGTGTTAATGTGTTTAATGGGTTGTCTTTGTTCTCTCAAGTTGCAAGACACTATAAGGCTCATGATCATCATCGAGTGTGCACACTTTTTTGTTGTAGATGCATTCATTTTTCAATGAAGAGTGGAAGGCACACCATTCATTGCATGAATCCATGGCCTACCTAGAAGAAGGTTATATGAAAGAGCATGAGGCATAACCTAGATTGGTGTGTTTAATGTGACTTCTCCAATTGTAATAGGTACATTGATCACCCCAAGTAGTTTATTTTATTCATTTTCAAAGCCCTTAATAGATAAAGAATTGGGTAGAACTTTTGATTTATCTACACAAATCTTGTCCAAGAGGTTTACGCTACACACATTAAGGGTTAAGCCATTGCCAATAAGGGTTCACTTTATCCCTATTGTACTGTATTGAGCAATGATCATAAAATATTCATTTTTTTGTTACACTTCCAAAGAGGGGAGTTCACTTTGGTGGAAAATAATTTCAGCGTTCAATCCTTGAATGATGACTATTATGTCATTTGGTTGCACATTAGAAGTGATAGGAATTTTTTGTAAGGTTGTTTGATGCATAGTGTGATAGTTAGGTGAATTATGGAGAAATCCCATAGGGATATCTTTGTAGGAGTTCTCTTAAGATATTCAACAAGATCATACTCCCGTAATCGAGGAGCAGTAGGAAGTATAGAATTAGGAAAAGATAAAGAGATCAGGGCTATTGTTGTGGTTGTGGATTGTTTCTAGTGTTATATGTATGAGAAACAATATTATGACTCGATTGCTGCAAAAATTATTTTGAGGTGGCTAAAGGATAAGTTCAGACTTGTTGTGAATGTGAGGTTTGTGTGATGGGGGATAAATAATGAGTTCACGTTGGTTTTGATTTTGTTGTTTGTGTGAATGTGGGTAGATAATTAGAGGGTTCTCAGGATGTCCAATGAGATATTTTGGAGGTCCATTAATCAAGGGGGTTCTAATGGACACTTGTGCATTCATAGCTTAGTGGTCTTGGTTTGATGGATCTCTAATAAAGGGAAATATAGAATCACTTTTTTATCTAAGGAAGACACATTACTATTGTTGCCATGCTTGAGCACTATGATATTCTCCCTAGGAGGAGAGTTTTTAGGAGAACCACAAACCAAATATCCTTGACACTCATGGATTGGTTCTTCTAAAATGACTTCATGGCAAGTAGGGGAATGATAAATGGTTGAATTATATTGCTCAATAAGGGTTTCCTTAGGTGAAAGGGGACAAGTAAGATTCCCATGACTCTCATTGGTTGTGTTTTCTAACATCAAAGCATCTTCTTTACAACTAGGGGAGATACTAGGAGAAGAACAAGTATTATTATCATGATCATTTATGACTTAATTCCTTTGTTCTCTAATGTCTTCGAAAATAGGAGCAGTAGGAGAAGGATCATAAAGAGGGTTGTTGTAGACCAACATATCCTCATCATTTAGAATCTTATCTTCCTTGAAAGCATTCTCACAATCCAAAGGAGAATGGAAATTAGGTAAGGTGATGTTTAGGAATGTGTCTATGATTTCATTCTCTTGTGCTAAAATATCTTCCTAAAGGGGAGGAGGAGAATGACAAACAAGATTCTCATGATTCTCAATGATTGTATCTCCTTTCACCAAGATACCTTTGTCATTAAAAGAAGAGGTATCATGAGAAGAACAAATATGATCATCATGGTTATCTATGTTTGTATTCTCTTCTATGAAATCATCCACACAAATAGGAGATATAGGAGGGGGTGTAAGTTGAATGTTAGCATTTTCATTGTCACTCTCTTGCACTAAGAGACTTTCATAACTAGGGAATGCATAGAACACAAATGACTAACATGCTTATTTACTACCTTTTTCTTTGCAAATTTGGAGACTTGATTGAAACTAACATTTGGAAAAATTAAACTATACAAACTTGTTCAATGCAATGTAATAATATAAAATGAAATGTAATTTTTAGTATTCAAGCAAGATAATTTTTTGGTTACACAATGTAACGATCTAAAAATGAAATGTTGTGAATGAAAATTTGAAATAAGGTAATGCATGAAATTAGCTAATTTAAGCTAGATCTAATGAAGTTATGCATGTTACAGAAACTCAGCCAAGTGATACAAGTAGGTAATGGCAACAAACAAAATATTAAGGACAAGGTTTTCAGTTCTGTAAATAACAGTTTCAGAGGTGAAAAGGGATCGATTTTCCCAAGGTGGCGAATGAGTCCCAGTGGGGATTTTTTTTAGAATTTTCAGATCTTTTTATTGATTTGGATATATTTTGTGTTGTATGATGTAGATGTAAAGTGAAAATGTATAATTTTACTATTTTTCAATGAAATGAAGTGCAAGAATGCAAGCTATATGAGATTTCACTAATGCAATTTTAAAAACCCTAGGATGCAAATTAAACAATGCAAAACCTAATGCAATGTTGATGCAAGATATTCCTAGGATGAAATTTAAATTAGAAGTAAAAATTTTCTAAGGTTGGGTTCACAAAAATGTAAACAAAGATTTTGGCTTCCAAGGGTCTTTTTAGCACTTCTAGGGTTTTTCACCTAAAAGGAGAAAGATGGACCAAAATTCAACATAAACATTCAAGAATAATGTGATATGGATGCAATATGCCTTAAATGCAAAAAATTGAAGAAATATTTTGATTGCTAAATGAAAACTAAAGAAATACAAGTTGTTTGAAAACACATTATGATATGCAAAAATAGCTAGAAATGTAAGCAAAGCTTAATAAAAAGCTATGAAATAGAAAGTGCGCACTTGAGAACTTGTTGGAGACTGGAAATGACTTTTGAAATGCTGTTGATTCTAAAAATTTGGCCTACTAGGAATCATTCACCATTCTGGGCGAATTAGTCCCAGATTTGGGAAACTATTCCAGAGCCCATTTCAAACAACTAGTTATCCAAAACTGTAGAAAACACTTTTTAGGCCTAGAAGTGGGACTCATTTTCCACTAGTTCCAAATAAGTTCAGTTTTGAATTTCTAAAAATCCAAATGTGAAAACAAAACCCCTTGGTCTGCAGTTCAGCTCCTAGTAGGTGTCCACCTCTGAAAGTTTGATTTTCAGGTCTAAAATTGACTTTTTGTGGATATTTTGACCTTGAAAGGAAGAAGATGACTCCAATAATTATTCAATCTATTATTCAATTATTTCCAAGCCTCCAAGATGCCTAAATCCACAAACACACAAGAAGAGAAGGAGAAAGGTTGAATGTTAGGGGATGGTGGTTTACCTTGGTCAAACTACTTTTTAGGTAATTAAACCAAAATGAAGAAATTATGTAATGAAGTATAAAATAATGGAATAATTACCTTTCCATGATGATTTATCTTATTTTCTATAGCAAAAGATGAAGAATCTACCCTTGAATGTCTGAAATATGCTATCTTGATGACTCAAAATGTTAAACCCCTAGTTTGCTTGGCTTGAAATGGAGGATTAATGATGAATAAGATAAATGAATTAAGATAATTAAGAATTATGGTTGATAGGATTGCACTTATAGGAAATCCACCTAATTTTCCTTTTAATTTGATCACCAAGGCCGACATGGAGAAAAATTAAACTTAAAACCCTATTTTTTTGCACTTAAACCCCAAAAATGACTCAAATGCGACTCATTCGCCATTAAGGGTGAATGGGTCCCACCTATATGGGAATTATTTTCCTCTAATGGTGAATGGGTCCCACAGGGGCCATTCTGCTAGTTGGAATGTCAGGAAGTAAGGAAATTGGGTTTATATAGTGACTTTGTCAGTTATTTGATCAAATTATGCCTTGGGATTCACAATATGGGGTCATAGGGGCCTATTAATGATGATAAAAATGGTAATTATGGATAGGTACATAAATTTCAATGTGAAAGTGTTATTAAATACAATTTACAACATTAAATGAGGTCCACATAGCCTACAAAGGCACAACATCCAATGTGAATGTGTAAAAGACATTGCAACACTAGATTGAGATTAAGTTTAATTTACAAGCCTTCTATATTAATATGATAATGCATGTAAATATATTTTATAATATTGAATTAATTCAAAAATGTGTCCATAAAACTTAAATACTTAATGGAAGTCTAGAAAAGTGTGAAATTGATTCACAACACTTTACAGCACCTTTACAAGACATCAATAAGTGAATTTTATTTAGTTTACAAGGGTGCAAGACCTAGTGTGGATGTGAAAAGCACCTCACAACACTAAATCAAGGACCCATTAAGTCTAATTTATCATCAATTATTCCCAAATCAAGCAAATAAAAAGGGATACTTTTTTCCATTTCCACAAATAGAATTGTAAATATGCTAATGTATGAAAGAATAATGATTCAAATGATGAATGAAATGTTCAATTTATAGATTTTTAGGAGACATAATGAATGGATGAGATTCAATCTTGGGTCTCAAGTTTAATCCATGTTTGGTGGAGCTAATGAGGAGAGGTAGTACGAATGAGGAAGTTTGAAATTATATTAATTTTTAATTATGACAATTATTAGTCAACAATATTGACTAGAGAGTTAACAAGTTTGATTGATGATTTAAAATTTTCAATTAAAAAATTAACTAAATTCATTTAAAGGAACTTAAGAAGAGTTGACTATTTGTATGAAATGGCTAAATGAGTGTATAGGTGAGTGAAGTGGATAGATTGGTGTTTTTCCTAAGAGTATGATTGAGTACACTTAATAGATTACATAGTTGACTAGATGAATTATATTTTTTAGAATTTAATTATTAATTAAATAATACTTGAAGTATATTAGATGAAAATTAATATTAATTACTTTGATAATTTATGGATAGTAGGTGGATAATGAGAATTTAATTTATTTAATTAATGGATAATATTAACTTTAATTAAATAAGATGAGTTATTCAAGTCAATGGTTATGAAGGATTATAGCTAATAAAAAATATAATAATTTAATGGTTGTTGATTAATATTATTAATGAATACAATGTTAAAATAATGATGGATGAAGAAAGAATTATTTTAGTGTCTAAATTTTTTTTGTATTTGAGATAACATTCAACATAACATTATTTCAAAGTAAAAAAAGTAAGTGGGAAGAAATGAATTAGAAAACAATTATATGTTCCAATCAAGTGGAAGAAATAATAAAAATTTGGGTACTAAGGTAATGCTCCCTTGATATATTATCCATGTGAAAGCTACTTGATTGAGCTCCTTTTTTTATATCTTAGAAATAGAGGACTAAAATTATAAAGATTAGATACAATATGTGGTATAGGCATTGTTCCCCATAAAATCAAGATAATTGGGGTGCTAAGTCATAGCCAATCATAAATTGATTGCAAAAAAGACAAAACCAACATATATCAAGGAAAATAAAAAGGAGACTAGAACATGATATCCAAAGTATTCTCAACAAGACTTTTTATTACTATCATTTTCATAGAATTTTACATCATGTGTGCCAATAATAGATTCAACTCTATCTTTAAGACTTAGTTCCTTCACAATTGTCACAAACTCCATAGGTTTATTGTTGTTTCTTCTCATATCCACTAGTTTCTCTTTCTCTAGCTTGGAAACATTGTTCATCTTCATGTATTATTTTAGCACCTAAAGGTCATTCTCATCCAAATTATTCATGTCTTGCATCCAAAAGTGTGCACTCACAATTTCCTGCTTGTAGACAAGAGTGAGGCCTGCTTTGATCAAAATTGTAAGCCTTTTTATTTGGGATATCCATGATCATATAAACCTGCATAATAATATTAAACAAGATGAGCTCATGTTGAGAGTCACTAAGATGCCTTATAATAACATGGAACAACTACTCATTCTTTGCTTTCTAGATATGCCACAATTATTTCATAGGTTAGCATTAAGAAAAATATATTGAGCTCAAAAAAATATATTATAACATGTTCAAAAATTATTCAAACCAATTAAATCTCTCTTTATTATCCTAGCCCAAAAATTTTCCCAAAAAATGACTATTTTTCAAAAAAATAGATGCTCAAATGATTCATCTCTTTTACAAAGGCTACATTGGTTAACATGAAAATTAGAATTGTAATATGAGTGAACTCTTAAAATAAATATGTGAAAAAATTAGATGAAAGCTAAAAATTATGGAAGAAAATAGAAGATAAATGAAGAGAAATATTAAATATAAAATGAAGTGGATTGAAAATTTAATATGGATAATGGATGCAATAAAAGTGAAAGGAAATGAAAAAAAAAAAAATTATTATGAAGAAATGGATATTTTGGAATGCTTCATTATTTTAACATATGGATAGAAACCTTATTTTGATATAACAATGAATCTTTTTACTAGTGTATGTAATACTAAGGTGATAACAATGTATCTAATGAATGGATAGACTCACAAGTTAAAATAATAAAAAATATGATGCCAGAACACTCACAAATAATTTTACACACTTAGTGGGTATGTGGTGAGACAACCATCAAATACAAAGAGTAGTTCACATCACATCTCAAAGTGATTGACCTTGGTAGGTCTTATGAGAGAATATCCAATAAACATGGCACATAAAAATAGTATACTACGCACCAACATATATAAGTCAAATCACACTATGATAGATAATAATAGTGGTAAATATGAGTAATCATTTAATGGTTCAAAAGATAAATTAGAGATCACAAAGGTAAATTAAATATCAAATATAAATCAAAGAAACAAAATATCAGCTACCAATTGATATACATACATATTACCTCTTGTAAATTGCTAATAGGATAAAAAGATGAGGATTTTTCCTAATTTAGGGAAGTATAACCTAATAAATAACGGGAAAAAAATGAACAACATGGTTGAAGGTGAGAACCAACTATATTATAGGAAACACACAACAACAATAAACACATGGCATTTTGAAACAATCTTGTCATCACAACATAAAATTATGAGAGGGAAGGAAAACTAGTTACATTACTCAAGGAATGTGAAGGAAAAATAATGAAAAGTAAAAATAGGAACAAAAGAAAAATAGTTTATACAAAAAATCACCACTAAAGTTGAGGAGGTAGGTAAGGGTGATGTGATATCCAAAGTATGAGATTTTTTTAGATTCTTTGATATAGTCATGCTTGCTTTATTGATTTGAACTTTTTATAAGGGTGGCACAACATGCCCCCAAGTAAGTCGAATCTACAATGAATCAAAGTTTTAGATTCTCCTTTACATTCATGCTAGGATGACCAAATTTTAAATTTTAACAAAGGTAATGTACTAAAATAAATGCAAGAAATAATCAAAACAAAAACTTATGTTAAATACAATTATCCAAAATAAAATAATTAAGAAAATGAAAATAGGAAAAAGTGGTTTTGGGCATGCATATGCAAGGTACAGTAATTATTATCTTGGAATTTATTTTGGGTGTGTGAGTATAGTCAATTACTGACAATCACATAGTGTGGGATATGTATAGCATTCACTATGTGTTATATGACCATAGGATAACACTTTTATGAAATTTATGTTGATTTAGAATTATATATTTATATCAAAATTAAGGGGTACACAAATGATTAATTGAGAAAGTTACACAATAATATATTTTACCTATAAACTTGCATTGCTTCCATAGTTAAAAATGAAATAAGTTTTTATATGTGATTGTCATTAACACTAAATCTATATTTTTTACCATAATATTGAATAGAAAAGTTGTGTTGAATTTAATTGTGATTAAAATTAAATCTCTTAGAAGTATTATTCAAAAAAATCTAAAAATATGAGAAATAAAAATAGTCTAAGTGAAATGGATTCACCATGATATTAATAATGCTACACCTACACTTAGTTGACTAATTATTTCTATGATGTATGTTATAGATGAACCTTGAGCTACTAAGGACAAAAAATAATTTATAATGGAGAAATATTATAGATCATTTTCTCCAAGGTGAAAAATATTTTATTATGGAAATGAGCATTTGAAATAAAAGGAGGGGGTAAAATAAAGTATTTATAAATGATCACTTAGTTAGAAAGGAGAGATTGAAAGAATAATTTATCCTTCACAAGGAGATAATTTTACCTATTAAAAGAAGATAAATACGTGCTATTTAATAAAACCCTTTGTAAAAGTGTGTTGTAATGTAATCAAAGGTGTGTTGTTTGGATGCCACACTCATATTATTATATAAATCTTTGAGGGGAACTATGAAATCAATTATGAAGATTAGTTAATAACAAAGGTAGTTTTGTAGGCCATGGTATTGGAGAAAAAGCATAAAGGGCATGTTCAACTAAAGATCCAAGGTGCCACTAAGATTTTCCTAGCCAAGACTTTACATTGAACAATTGCTCTATTATGTATGTTTTACATGTTATGTTCTAAATGGGACTATTTCCTCCAAGAGTATATCATACCTATGTGGGCCAAAACCATTGTGAACTTCTATGGGTGGGAGTGTTGTTCTATGTGATCTAATTTAGATAAGTATGGAATATATTGTTATTGAAATAATTTCGAAATTATATGAATTTGGATAGTCTTTAATTATAACCTTTTATGATTAATAATTATTGGTATTTATGATTAAAATACATTACATTGATATTGAATTTAATCTATTTTTATTTTATCATTAAGGATGTATTATTTAGATAGGCCCCACATTAGTGGTGCTCACAAGAAGGACCTCCTACCCTTCAACATATTCAACTTAAAATCGCATAATCAACTTTATTCAATTAAAAAGTCACAGTGGAAATCCAAAAGCCATTGTTTGAAATTCTAACTTAATGTATTGCTTTGAGGATTCAAACAGGGATATGTCTTGAAAACCTTATAACCTTCACATTTAAGCACAACCCCCTCGACAAATCTGTTAATATTTTTAATTAGATATTTATAATATCATAATTTTTTACACATTTCTTTTTATTCTTGATATTATCTTGTAACTCTAATATTTAGAAATAATAAACTCGATAAAATGTGTTCTTTATATTATCTTTTAGATCTAAAATTTAGAAACAATAAACCCATTTATTTCAGAGTCCGACGGAAAGCAGAATGATCACTACTTTATTTAAACGTTACTACATGTTTCCAAGAGAGAGACCAAAGTAGGATGAGCACTACCTCAACCAGGGATGGCTTCATTATTATTTGATAGGCTAAGCGTTTGAATCGAAACGAATTTGATCAGACGCATTTTTTAATGGACGAGCTATAGTGGGTTTGGTCGTCGTAGAACTCGTTCCACAGCATGACTCCTCCATACTCGGGGCATTCCTTCACCTTGGGTAGCACGTCGGAGATGAGTATGCTTGCAGGAATGAAGCCACCAAGGTACGTAGCATTAGAGGAGGCAGGAAGGCCAACGAAGAAGCTCTGCTTTTGAGTGGTACTGCTTACAGTCGTGATCCACTGTTTCCACGAACTCAACAGTTTGGAAGCGTCCCCATCTGCGTACTGGCAGGACGGGTAATTATAGAACTTGATCCACACGTAGTCGAACAGTCCCGTCTGCAAGGCATTTTCCTCTGCGGGTTGTTGACTGCTCGTCAAGTCCGCTAATAGTGGTGGTAAGCAATACGGAGCAGCGCTGAGATAGATTTTCTTGGAGGAGGTGCTAAGAGCGGACACGGCCCTGGCAAGATCGTCCCAGTGCTCCGACGTCGTGTATTGGATATGGAAGTCGATGCCATCCAGAACGGCGGATCCCAGAGGCCTGGACGCCGACGTCCCTCCAAGAAAGTTGTTCCACAGATAGCTGGCTACGTTCTGCGCGCCTTGGGAGGACCCGATATCACAGTTTCCTTTTTCGCCTCCCAGTGAGAGAAACACCTTTACCCCTTTGGACTGGCAGGAGATAATATCGGCGCTGAGCGATTGGCAGCCTCCAGAAGAGGGGTCGCAGTGGCCTGCGAGATCGAGCACCGGCGTCCGCCCGTAGCCAAATGTCGTCAAAAACCCGAGAATCACAATTGCAAAGTTACCTGTTGCGCAGGTTTCGGCAAGGGATGGTTCGTTGGGATTTTGGCCCCAGTATATGCTAATGCTTCCAGCCGATGCCTCGCTCCACAGCAGAGCGAGTATTAGGCCAATTGAGCTCGCTTTCATTACGTTCCTCTCCATGCCTGCCATGAATACAACCGTTAGTGGATTGCCTAAACTCTTGGATTCGGCTCCTTATATAGCTCGCCGGGCTCTGCACGTTCTACGAAAATAATTATTTTAGTTATTATTTTAATAAAACGTGTACCATGCTATCTAATAAAAATATGTTTGGACTCCCTGTCATTGGGGGATGTGTGTTGGATTCACTTTAATTATTTTGTTCGTTATTGTTTCGCCAAGTAGTTTTATTTAATGATTTGTCTCTATGTGTTTTTTGTATTGAGGAATGTTTCGTTTCTTTGGGGGTTTATATTTTTAAAATTTAGGTGCCTAATGATATTTGGTTATGTGGCTTTCATATACATTTATTTTCTAAATATATTTATTATTTCATTGATCATTATAATTAAGTCATCTTCATAATATTTTATTTTAGTGAAGGCATAGATATCACTTATAGTTCACACATTTGATTTGGTAATGGCTAGACTTTATACTGTACAATATTTATTTGTCTTTTAACTCTATTTCATTGGTTGATCTTCATGTATCATCCTTTTATTATTATGTCAAGTTGATCAAGTGGATATAGGATGGATATAGGATAGTCTTATCATATACTAGTTGTCAAAAGGGGTTTGCTTCAAGTTATGTTTGTCTTTGCACATGATTATATTTATATTTAATTTATATATAAAAAAAAGCTTTTAAAGTGTGGGAAGATATTTTATTTACCACTCAACACATGTAAAATTGCACTTTTTAATTAAGATTGTGATTAAAGAAAGTGCATTATATATCATGCAAAATTCTTCATTATAGAGTGTAAACACTAGTAACAAGTAATTAGGGTTAGTTTGTTTTAAGGTTTAAAAAATCTTTTAAAGACTAATTTAACATTCATTAGTATAGTAAATGATTACTTTTACATAAGTCACAAGTATCTTTCAAGACTAATTTAGCATTCATTAGTATAGTAAATGATTACTTTTATATAAGTCACAAGTATCCTTAAAATATTCTAGGGTTTGGACATCTATTTACAAATACTAGTAGACTCTTCTTCATTTTTATTATGTAATTTTTATTATAATTTTCATGTCCATTCCTATGAATGAAATTTATAGCATGTCGGACTCTAGTTTCTCTCAAGAATGGATACACTATCTTTTTATAGAGTCTATTTTTTTAGCTTGTTGAAAGGAATTTAATCATATGCACTAAACCATATTTAGATGCATATAACATTATCTTTCTTTAATAAGTTGTGATGTTATGTTTAAAAAATTAGGGATTTGTATCACCCACATGTTGCCAAGTTTGGAGAAAATTTTATATTTTCATGTAATTTTAATTAATCAATTATTCAAATTTGGTTCATCCATTTATGTTGAAACTAAGGAGGGGGGTCATGTAATAATCCTTAATTTTCTTGTTCCTAAGTTATCCTAGTGTTCCTCTACATATATGGTTGACAAAGGGTTTCTCCCTTAATTTTTTTTTGCTCTTCATTTCTTTTTGTTTCCCTAGCCCCTTTGTAGTTTTTGGTGGAAATACACAAATATATAAAACCCTTATCATATGAGAGAGATCTCTCTCACAGATGTAGAGGAAAACCACTATATTGAAGGTAACATTCCCACATCTATGACAAAATTTATAGTTATTCATTATCCACATCACTTAAAAATTTGTAAAGGAGTGAGTCGACAAATTGAAATGCTAACAAATTTTTCCAAGATGATTTTTATTAAATGAATTTCTATAATTGTACTTAATACATATTTTTTAGTAAGTTATTATTGTACACTATTGTACCCTAGAAAAAAGGCAACTTGTTTGATTTTGGGAATAGTTGATGATAAATTGGACTTAAGGAGGCCTTGATTTAGTGTTGTGAGTTGTTTTTCACATCCACACTAGGTCTTGGACCCTTTCAAATGCATTTAACAATGTCTTGTAAAGGTGTTGTAAGAGACTTTCTTGCTTTTCTAGACTTAATAAACCCATTTAATCACACTTTCACATTGAATTATGTGTCCCAACCCCTAATTTACCTTCACATTACCATTAATAGGTCCCTATACCCCATATTGTGCATCTCGAGGAAATATTTGATGAATGTTGGATGTTGCAGTTATATTCTATATTGTTTATCTGTAACCAAAAAAAAAAAATTATTTAAGAGTATGTTGTGATTATAACTCATTGGAATGCAGTAGATAAGCTTCATGGAATGTATCTCTCTAAGTGCTACCTATTATATCATGCTATTTGCTAGTTATCTCTTGTAATTGAAAATCACTTTTCTATGAGCAATATTCTTACCTTATTGTAGATAGATTTTCTTCAGTAGATAAGGAATTAATTTTATGGCCTTATGGTGCATAGGTGAAGAAATTATACTTGAGATATTATTTTTCTAAATTTGAAAAGAAATGTATCTGATATAGATGTGTGTAATGCGCATGGAATTATTTGTTAGAATTTTCTTTTGCTATAAATAAATGTTGATTAGAATAGATAATAGAATCCTTTTGTCTGCAATCCTAGAAAGAAACGAAATGAGTGTAAGGTAAGCATGAAACCCAAATTTAGGAGAAAGATAGTATGAAAGAGAATGAAGCCTTTCAACCCCCTCTTGCAAACATTCTTTTTATTCATTTCTTGTGGAGAGAAAAAAAAAAACATATTAAAGTAATAAATAGAAGGAAAAAAAAAAGAGAATGACTTTTATTTGAGAACATCAGTATAAGAAGTTAAATATATAAAAAAAAATTGCAAATTATGACCCTACCTTATTTGGTTCTATATGCAAACTTTTGTCTTACTAGATCAATATAAGCTACTGAAGATCTTCATTGACACAGAAAATAGAAGAACTACTTGTTGAGGGTATTGGGCAACGCTTGTTGCTAAACCATTCCTTCTACAGGCTTCATAAATAATCCAACGTGGTTATAAGACAATAGCCACTCTTAGTGCCATTGAGGTTAGAAAACCAAACCTGGAAACATGTTTAGAAGCAACATGAAGAGTATAAGAATGTATACAAGTATAATGGGTAAATGTAACACAAGAAAAAAAATAGTGAAGATATTAAGTAGTTTGTAGGAAACAACGACCTTGATGTGGTGGTTTGGAAATAGAATAATAATAAAATTTACATTAAATAAGTAGTAGAATGCAGGCGCAACCTCCCATCTTCCTGACTCCCAAACTCCTTGCTGGGAGCAACCCTCTTCTCCACTCTCTTTACTCAATGAGTCACAGCCTGTGAATGCGTTATCACAATAAAATGAAGCCCGTTGGAAATTGTAGCTAAGTCCCTTTTAATGAGCACATTCAGGTTTTAACATACCGGTGAGCCTCTTCCTATGCGGCAAGCATCACGGGGAGGGATGCTTGCCAAACAAAAGTGCCTCTAGTATCCAGTAGGAAGGAAATCACCCCAATGCAAAACAAAAGTTAGGGTTAATATGAGGGCTCATAGTCAAACGAAGAGAGAATTTTAGGGCAGCATTATGTTGGCAAGCATCGATGGCTAAGCATGTAGTTGTATAATCTAATCTCCAACGTCCATTTTCTGCCGCCAAAATCCTCCATGCCTACCGCCCCCAGATTGTGCCCATGGTTAGCTAGTTTCTGTTTACCAGCCGCTCTTGGTTGTCTTCCTCTTAGCCTTCATCGCTGGCTTGTCATGCATGTCTCTTGTTCTTTTTCGAGGCTGAAAAATCAACAAAAAATATATATAAATACCTATTGCTTCGCTGAGTCAGTCTATAATTATTAAATATTATCTATTGACTGTATTACTTGAAATCCACGTCCTTTTCCATCAATAATATATACTAACAGAATATTAAGATTATCATTTCAAAATTCTCCTTAAAAAAATAATTGGAAAGAATTAACAATGTTGTCAAGGTAGATCTCTCCAAATACGTTTTAGCTTAAGTATGCAAAATGATAATCTGTAGCTAACAATAAATTGTATTTTAAATTCTTATTTTACTGTTTTCGTTTATATTGACATTTAAATAATCTTCTTTACATCATCATTCTTTTAAAATGTCTTTTAACGATGAGAGTGGGTAAAAAACGTTAGAGCGGATAAAAAGCAGTTGGACTGTTCTTTTAAAAATATAATGTTGTAAAATCATTTATTCATTGTCTTCGTAATCATCATATAAATCTTTAAAAAATATAATAATACTTATTATTAGCATTCAAGCATTATCCTTTTTAATTCTCATAATATCTTAAGCATAAAATACTTAATATTATCATTTGTATATTTAACTAATTAAAGGGATATAAAGTCACTTATTTTTAGGCATTCTAAATACTACATGGGTTGCTTCCATTATATATATTTATTATTTAAAGAGGATATGAAGTTACCTAATTGACATGTTAAATATTCTAAAGAGATAAATTTGGGTGATTAGAAATGACATGTAAATAGTATTAGTTACTTTCATTTTATTGGTAAAAATATAAAAATGACATGTAAATAAAGTTAGTTATTTTTTATTTTATTTGTAAAAGTAAGGGGAAAAAAACTAAACTTTGTAAAGAAAATAAATAGTTTAAATAGTATTAGATACTTTTATTCTATTTGTAAAAATATGAAAATGACCTGTAAATCAAGTTAGTTATTTTTATTTTATTTGTAAAATTAAGAAAGAAACTAAAATTTGTAAAGAAAATAAATAATTTAATTAATATTAGATATGTTTATTTTATTTGTAAAAATATGAAAATGATCCATAAATAAATCTAGTTGTTTTTATTTTATTTGTAAAAATAAGGAAGAAAAAATCTAAACATTGTAAAGCAAATAAATAGTTTCAAGAAATATAAATGGGTAAATAAAAATAAATGGAGGTTTGGGTGGAAAAAAAGAAGAAGAGGAATAATAAAGAAAGCATTTAATGTTTGTTTGGGTTTATTCTTGTGAGATAAAAAGTAACTTTTTCCAATTAATAATAAATATTGGACTTTAGATATAACAAAAATT
Organism: Sequoia sempervirens; assembly: GCA_007258455.2. Lineage (NCBI taxonomy): Eukaryota > Viridiplantae > Streptophyta > Pinopsida > Cupressales > Cupressaceae > Sequoia > Sequoia sempervirens. The sequence continues at coordinate 252,547,169 of VDFB02075321.1, read as the reverse complement.
GTGTTTATCAAGTGTAATTGTGATGTGGCCACATAAAATAGGTTAGTTAACCTCATAATTACTTAGTACTTTTAGTAGGGTAAATAGTATTCAAAATGGGTATCTAATTTAAGAAATTAGTGAAATTTGACTAAGTTAGGGGAAACTAAACATTTACATTTGACTGACTTCATCATCAATTGGTCCTTGCCTTGGTAAATAGGGTATTGTGAATAATTTAATTAAGTACTAATTAATTTAAAGATTTTTAAGATTGGGTCCATATCCCATAAGTTGTATAAGAACATTAGGATAAAAATCACATTAGTCTTACAAAAAAATTGGGCATGACATATAGGGTATTTTGAGTGGGAAAAACTAAAATTTAAGTTTATTATTCTTTCATGTCGACCTTAGGGATACAATTAACAAGAAAATAAGGTGCATTTCCTATAAAATAAAGTCTCTAAGCCCTAATTCATAATCTCTAAACTCATTCACACATCTCTTATCATTCATTTATCATCTATCTTCTCAATCAAGTCAAGCAAGCTAGGGTTTCATCATTGCAAGTCATCAAGATAGCTTCCAAAGGCACTCAAGGGCAGATTCTTCATGTTTTGTTGTAGACATTCAAGATAAATCTTCATGGAAAGGAAATAACTCCATTATTGCATGATTCATTATATTCTTTTCTCATTTTGCTTTAATTTCCTAAATGGGGTTAGACCAAGGCAAACCCCCACGCCCTAACATTCAACATTTCTCTTTGATTTCTTGTGTTTTTACAAATTTAGACATCTTGGAGGATTATAAATCATTGAATATTGCATTGCAAATTTGTTCAAGTCATCTCTTCATTGGATAAGTCAAAATACCCCTAAAAAGTAACTTTCAGGCCCGAATCTAATATTTTTAGAACCAAACACCTGAAGAAGCAGAAAGTGCAGATTGAAGGCTCCTGTTTCCACCTTTGAATCTTTAGAAATGCAAAATTGGACTTATTAACCATAGGTGGAAAATGAGTCCCACTTTTAGGCTTGATTTTGGTTTTTTGCATTTTTGGATACCCATTTGTCTAAAACGGGCTCCAGAACAGTTTTACAAATCTGGGACTAATTTGCCTAGAATGGAAAATGAGTACAAGTAGGCCTAAAAATTAGCATCAATAGAATTCCAAAAGCCATTTCTAGTCTTAATCAATATCTCAAGTGCACACTTTCAGTTTCATGCATTTATGTTGCAATTTGTGTTCATTCTTAGGTGTTTCTGTATATCACAATGTGTTTTCAAACAAGTTGTATTTCTTTAGTTTTGGTTCAATAATCAATAGTGTTCATTATTTTTTTGCATTCAAGATGTTGCATTTAGTCATAATTTCATCATACATATCTTAGATTGAGTGAACCACCTAGATTTTGTGGTGTGGGATATATCTCTTTCCTTTAGGTGAAAGGCCCTAATTGAGCAAAAGAGACGTAGCATTCCACGCATCATAAAATATTTGGTTCATTAGATTTTGCATTATTTTGCATTCTAGGGTTTCAAAAACTTGCATTAGTGAAAAGGTCATTTAGCTTGCACTTTTGCATATAATTTCCTTAAAAATTTCTAAGATTTTGCATCCACATGCTAGCTCTACATCATACAACATCAAACACATAAAAAAAAATTCAAAATTTCTAATTTTTTTAAAAAAAATCCTTACTAGGACTCATTCACCATGTTGGGCGAATCAGTCCCTATTCAAATTTTTAACTAACTTTCACTACATCAGAAACCTCATTTTTTAGCCTCCTTAGCCTCCTAGTACCATATACTATAGGTCTAGAAAGTTTTTGGAACATTATTTTTATGCATTTCAGTCAAAAACATGATTTTACATCACCCAATTTTCAAATCCCTTCAATCCTTAGATATGAAAATGCTCCAATTTCTGTAGTTTTGCATAACATTGATAAAAGTACTTTTCACTTTTGTATATACAATGCTTCTATTCATTAAAATTTGCATAAGTTTGTTAAAAGTTCTTTTTCTTCTTGCATATTCATTATGTACATTCTTCCAATCTTACATATATTGGATAAGAATGTTTTGCATCTTTTCACATACATTGTTTATATTGTTGAAAGATTGCATGAAATGGCTACAAGTGCTTTTAATTTTTGTTCAAACAATGCTAGTATCTTACATAACTAGACATATTACAAAACATTCCCTATCTTATCCCTCTAAGAGTGTTTTTGTAATAGAGAATACAACTTTGGACATTCCTAACAATCATATTTTCTCTTCTAATATCTCTCCTATTAGAAAAGAAGATATTTTGGTGATAGAAGAACCACTTAATGAGAATTTTCAGAACCCAATTTTTTCCCCTCCTCTTACTTCTTTTTGTGGAAACAACATTAATAAACAAGATAACACAACCATAGGTCACCATGACACTAACATTTTTTTTTCTCCTAGTATCTCTCCTTGTTGTGAAGACAATATTTTGATGTTAGAAAACCTATTTTGTGAAGTTCATGAGAATTTTAGTTTTCCCCCTTCCCCTAAAGAAACCCTTGTTGAGAATGAAAATTCAACCCTTGATCATTCCCCTACTTGTAATAAAGTTATTTTAGAATCTTGAACCAATCCTTGAGTGTCAAGAACATTTGGTTTGTTGTTCTCCTAAAATCTCTCCACTTAGGGGGGGATGTCATGATGCAAGACAATGATAACTCTCACTCACTAAGGGATGTTAACATTATTCAACCTCAACTCATTCTTTACCCTACTTCACATAAAATTCAAACTCAAAACAAACCTGAACTCATCCTCTACCCACCTTAGAATAATGTGTCACAACAACTGATTCATAATACCATTGCTCATACATATAACACTGGAAGCAATCCTTAACCGCAACAACCTACCACAACACCCTTAACCTTGCCTAACCTTATCATCCCTAATCCTATCTTACTAGGACCTCCTAGTGGAAAGGAGTACAATCTTGTCAAACAACTAAAGAATACTCCTACTAAGATCATTATGGGACCTCATTCAAGTCTCACCTCATTATCACAACATGATTCAAAAATATTTACAAAAAGTTCTTGTCCCTTCTAACATGCAAACAAATGATCTAGCCGCCATGATTCAAGCCAAAAATGTTGACATTTTTTTCCACCAAAGTGAGCTCCCTCTTTTCGATGTGCAAAAATAAAATGAACCTTTTATGATTATTGCTCAATACAAGTGAAAAGGGATTAAGAGAACTCTTGTGGATACTAGTTTCACTCTTAATGTATGTGGAGTTAACCTTCTTGATAGACTTAGTGTTGATAAATCAAACATTCAACCTGATCTTTTATCCATCAAGGGATTTGACAATGTATGCAAAAAACTGCTTGGTGTGATCACTTTACCTATTACAGTTGGAATGGCCACATTAGAAACACCAATCCATGTTATTCCTAATAAACTTACATATAACCTTCTCTTAGGCCGACTATGGATTCATGCAATGAATGGTGTGCCTTCTACTCTTCATCATAAAATGAAATACCTCTACAAGAACAAAGTGTACACACTTGACATTGAACCTAATCCAAACAGTTGTTTGAACATCGAGCAAAACAAAGAAAATCTCTTGAGCACATTAACACCAACCACACAGGTGAAACCCACACAACAAAATGAAAAACAACAACATATTGAACAAGTTACGATTCTATTAGAAGTTGATTGGGGTTCCTTGTATTTCAAACATGACTTTATGGGAGAGTACAAAATCATCCACAAAGATTCAAATAAGGACAAAGAAACAACAATAATGTTAACACAAACTTAAGACAACCTTTCGAAAGCATCCCCCTTAACCACTTTAGACAACAAAGAAAATTACACAACAAACTTTGAAGAACTTAATCATGAACAACCACCAACTTCAAAAGCAATGAAAAAAAATTATGGACGTGGTTATGAATTTATGAAACAACTTGAATATAGTAGAAAAGGATGTGGTTCTCGAGAACAAGGTATCCACAACCCTATAGAGCCTAACACAGAACAAAAACCTCATGGTCTTGGTTATTGGCCTTTGATAAAAATATCCAAGCCTTCACTCAACATCAACACTCTCACTAAAAAATCCTCTAAACCAAGTTTAACTGTAAAGCATCTTGAACTAATTGACACTAGTGTTCATCATTCTCATTTTTCAACAATCAAACAAACACCTACACCTTTTCCTAATGTCAATGTCATCTCAAAAAACACTAATGATTTGAATTCATTAGATTTTATAACCTCCTATAAAGGAGAGAACAAAATACACAATCTAATGGGTCTTGCGTAGATATGAAAATTAATTCTAAGCAAGGGGTATCTTTTTCACACACCATAGGACCACCTTCTACCATTTATCAAGAGGGTATTTGTTGAGACTTCTCCAATATCACTTGATATCTCTTCCTCCAAGACCTTGAAAGAAATTTTATTACAAAACTTCATCTTGCGCCTATCATAGAGTTCATGGCCACTCCACAAATGAATGTAAGGCTTTTAGTAGTAAAATCCAACATCTTAAGGAGTTTGGTATGCTGCCTCGTGTGGGGGGAATAGAATACCTCTAATTGATACCGATTTTCACTCTCACCTACATTTCATCAATCACTTCGGCTCACCTTTGTCCTGCACTCAGTGGGGGAAAGGGGTTTAGTAGCCTTGTCCTTGTATGTCACTTGTCATTGACTCTTTTGGCTAGTCATTAAATTTTCATGAACATATAAGAGCAATCTTGGGATGTGGACGATGTGCCTTAAGTTGGATCACACATGACATACTCCCATAAATTTCATTATGCAACTTATCAAAAACATATGACGTGGCATAGGGATTTTTGAGTAAGCTCTCATGTCTCCTTCTACTTTAAAGCAATATCTCATAGCATTGGTTTTCACAACCACTTTAAAGTGGGGGGCATACATCATGACTCACATTTCATTGTGTGATTTTCTTTTTCTTGTGATTCCCTCTCTTGGACATATTTGGCACAATGTTCCCTAGGATGAGACATTGCACTAGTCCTCTCTTAGAAACAAGATGAAGCCATTTGCACTTTTCCTCTCTTGGAAGCATTTGACATGATGTTTCCTAAGATGAGACCTTGCACGAACTAAGAAAATCCCTTTGAAAAGTCCTTCAACTACTTTGCATTAAAATTTTTTATGAGTGTCAAGCATATGAAGTTTTGCTTACTTCATAGAGATCGAACACCATTTTCCTTTGTGGTGCCTTATTATAGTTATAAAGAGGTATAACTTTGGTATGGTTGAGTGAGAAGCCCATTTCGAGGCATGAATTTCCCCATAGCCACCTATATCTTTGTGAGTACATACCAACCGAGCCTATGTTTCTCACCTTCTGGGCTTTCTCACCTAGCGGACAGCCAAGAGTTTCATCACCCCAAAGTGAGTATGCATTTTCTTTTGGAAAAACAACCTAGATTTGATCCACAACTAACTAGACAAACAGTTGAAGCTTGATCCACCTTTTCTTCACTCTTCTAGTTCTAGAGATTGCATGATTAAGTACCTTGTTTCACTGCATGTGTCTTTCACCCTTGTATATGTCCTTTTGTGCTTATGTTGGTTTGACTTAGGATCTTGAATCTTGGGGGCTTGTGCAACCTCCTTTGATATTTTTCATCTGTATTAGTAAGATTGGACCTCTCTTGAATGACTACTTTAGTGTGAGTTTGAAGCAAGTTCATCCTCTCACTAAAGTGGGAGCTAAATGTACCATAGAAAAAAGGAAACTTGCTTGATTTTTGGAATAGTTGATGATAAATTAGACTTAAAGAGACCTTGATTTAGTGTTGTGAGGTGTTTTTCACATCCGCACTAGGTCTTGGACCCTTTCAAATGTATTTAACAATGTCTTGTAAAGGTGTTCTAAAGTGTTGTAAAATATTTTCACACATTTCTAGACTTAATAAACACGTTTTACTCTAATTCAACATTATTAAATGTATTTAAATACATTATCACATCAATCTAGAAGGCTTGTAAAATAAACTTAATGATAATATAGTGTTGTAATGTGTCTTGCACATTCACATTAGATGTTGTTCCTTTCTAGGTTGTGTGGACCTCGTTTAAATAGTGTTGTAAAGTGTATTTAATCACACTTTCACATTTAATTATATTTCACAAGCCCTAATTGACCTTCACATCATCATTAATAGGTCCCTATTACCCCATATTATGCATCCTGAGGCAATATTTGATGAAATACAGGACATAGTCACCATAAAAAACTTATTTCCTTACTTCATAGCATCCTAGTTGTCAAATGGGCCCAACTAAGACTAATTCACTACCTATGGAAAATGATTCCCTTCTAGGTGGGACTGATTTAGCCAAGGTGGTGAATGAGTCCCATTTGGGCCAATTTTGACCTTTGAGCTGGAAAAACTCAATTTTAAGTTTATTATTCTTTCATGTTAGCCTTAGGGATCCAATTAATGGGAAAATAAGGTGGATTTTCTATAAAATCAATTCTCTAAGCCCTAATTCATAATATCTAAACTCATTCACACATTTTTTATCATTCATTCATCATATATCTTCTCTAACAAGTAAAGCAAGCTAGGGTTTCATCATTGCAAGTCACCAAGATAGCTTCCAAAGACACTTAAGGGAAGATTCTTCATGTTTTATTATAGAAATTCAAGAGAAATCTTCGTGACAAGGTAATAACTCCATTATTGCATGCTTCATTATATTATTTTCTCATTTTGGTTTAATTACCTAAAAGGGGTTTGATCAAGGAAAATCCCCATGCCCTAACATTCAACATTTCTCTTTGTTGTCTTGTGTGTTTGCAGATTTAGACATCTTGGAGACTTAGAAATCATGGAAGATTGCATTGAAAAGTTGTTCAAGTCATCTCTTCATTTTATAAGTCAAAATACCCCTAAAAAGTCAATTTTAGGCATGAATTTGATAGCTTCATAACCAAACACCTGAAAAATCATAAAGTGCAAATCAAAGTATCTTGTTTCCACCTTTGAATCTTCAAAATTTCAAAAGTGGACTCATTCTCCATGGGTGGTGAATGAGTCCCACTTCCAGCCCTGATTTTGGTTTTCTACATTTTTGGATACCCATTTGTTTGAAACGGGCTTTAGAACAATTTTACAGATCTAGTACTAATTCACCCAAAATGGCATGAATGAGTCCCACTAGGCCTAAAAATTAGCATCAACAACATTTTAGAAGACATTTCTAGTCTTCATCAAGATCTCAGGTCCCCACTTTCAGTTTCATGCATTTTTGTTGCAATTTTCTTTCATTCTTAGGTGTTTCTACATATCACAATGTGTTCTCAAAAAGTTGTATTTATTTATTTTCCATTCAATAATCAATAGTTTTCATTAGTTTTCTATATTGAAGATATTTTATTTAGTCATAATTTCATCATACATATCTTAGATTGAGTGAACCACCTAGATTTTGTGGTGTGGGATCTATCTCTTTCCTTTAGGTGAAAGACCCTAATTGAGCAAAAGAGACATAGCATTCAATGCATCATAAAATCTTTGGTTCAACTACAAATGAAGTTCACTTAATAAGTGATGAGTTGGGAGGGGAGAGAACATAAAATTTGAAGAAATAAAAGAAATCAACAAAGAAAAAAAATCAATGATGAATAATAAACAAATAGAATAAAATCAAGATATATGTTTTAAAAAAAAAGGGGGTAAAAACTTTATTGAATCAAAATAAAATTACAAAGCAAGAGCAACAAGCCCACCAAGGGAACCAGCAAAGCCAAAAAATAAGTCACACCCAAAAAACATCTCATATCTTCCACAACCCAATCTTCCAGAACTAGAGCCAATTTGCCAAGAAGATTGTCCCAATTATCAATATTTTAAGACCCCATCTGCTCAGAATCCTACCTAGCTAATCCATCCTCCACCTTATTCCACTTGCGAGGAATGTGAAAAAACCAAATAGACACCAAAGCAATGCATAGTGAGATAATTTTCTTGACCACCACCACCAGCTGCCAATTCACACCCTCAAGATGCCTCCTATTCAACATATCAACAACAACCTGAAAGTAAAACTCACAAAAATTCCACCTCCAACCAAGGGCATAGGCTTGCTCAACCGCCAAGAGAATAACAATAGCCTCCATGAGGTTATTAGTATGTTGGCCCTTATAAATAAAAAAGAAGAAGACCACAACTCCCAAACTATCTCTGTCGATACCACCAACTCCAACCCCATGTAGGCTCTCTGGTAGACTAAGAAAAGATGGCCACATAATAATCATTTGGCATATCCTAGATGTCCTCAAACTATCTAGATACTTGGTCCAAAAAGTAGCACTCAATCATCGTGTGATCACATCCATGCATGAGTCAATCCTACCTCACATAGAACAGTTGTTGTACATCATCATACCATGTGGGCATTGCTAGCCAAGGCCTCCAAGTAAATGTGGTCATCTCATCAATAACCCTCTGCCTGTGGGGTATGCCAAGATGTCCTATGTGCATGAATGTAAGGCCACCCCTGTACCACCAAAAGTTTGGGTCATCAAGCTCCACGTCAACCACTGTGACTCATGGATGAAGAATACTATGTGCTCCTAGGCCCAGATATGCAAAAGTGTGACCTTTGCATTGATGGCTCTTTTTTTGCAATACGTGAACTTGTACAAATCATGATATAGTGAGGCCAACATCACTAGTCCCCAGGAAAATCAACATCTCCTAAAGAGCATTTGCTCCCAAGCTAGAACCCATCCTGGACTGAAATACCTACCCCACTGATATAGAGCAATAAGTCTTGAAATAATGGCTATGAAAACCAGTCAAAATGTCGACACCCAACCTCTGTAGTACTCAAGGTCAATCTTTCCCTCAGTGAAAAAAATATCATCCATCCCCATGATCTCATAGCATGCATCCATGTTGGCATCCTTGTCATATATCACCCTCTCACCATGGATGGGAAATCATAAAATTTGCTAGATTTATTCTAATGTGGTGGTCGCCTCGCTAGTGGGAAGACATGAAACAATGATGTCTCACTGTGCCACCGCTTGGCCAACACAGTCATCATAGCCAAGTGAGTCTTGATGGCAAGTGCATACGCAATGTACCATAGACCAATCTCTCCAAGGTGCCCCTATAGCAACTCATGTAATCTAGCCAATCTACTAAGCACCGATGATCGGTGCTTGTGTGAATACATAGTATCTTTGTCCTCCTACACTCATAAAGCCATAGTGTCGAGTTTTGTAAAAAGACTAGATCCTATTTGAAGTTTTTGCAACTGAAACAACAAAGGTGTCACTGTTTGGAAACTCCAAATTGTGTCATTGGAACCCCCTAAATTGCAAACTAAGTGGCAGTGTCACCATTTGATAGTGGGCCTATTTGACCTAAAACACTAATGACCTAACTGTAGCATGGTCATGCCATTTGCATATGCGTTAGCCTTTGGAGTTTTCTCCCAAAATCCTAAACTGCGACAAGGCATCACAAGTCATAATAGTGGCATAGTTTGAGGCCTAGCGTCATCGATTCTACTCTTTCAACGGTTCTAAACAACGATTTTGGACAAGTTTGACTTTCAAAGTGTAATAAATGTGCACAAAAATTGAAACACAAGTTGGGGTAGGGTCACATACTGGTGGTCATGTGCCTACAAGTCTCTGGTAGACTCGAACTCACTTGAAATTGTGTCAGGGAAGCACTCTTTGCACCATCTCACACAAATTTCAGAGCTCAAAACGATGCAATTTTCAAGGCTTGAATGTGAAAATGAATTGAAAGTGACCCCTTGAGGGCTATTTAAGCATGAAAATTAGGGTTTTTTGACCCTGCTTAGCCATCAAGCTAGGGTTTGTGCCCCTGATCTCATTTTTTCCCAATTGAAGCTCATTTTAGGTCTTTTTCTCATGTTTTGGCATGTTTTTGGCATCTTGGAGCCTTTCTAGACCCATCAGGTAGATTGTCCTCTTTTTTTGAGAAATCACCCAAAAAATCCAAATTTTCATCCAATCTCTAGAGGGGGTAGTATACCAATGTAATTCTTTCATTGGGGTAGTAGAAGGGCATCTGAAAAAATTTAAAAAAATAGAATTTTTTATCTTGGCAAGATTATTCTTTGAACCAATGCAATAGGTACATTACTTCAAAGAGGGGCAGAATATATACATGTAAATTATATTGATTGATCCCATGCACCTAATCTTGATTTAAAATAACACCAATTCTACCTAAATCATCTCAATTGCAAATCATTTAATTGAATAACCCTTATTTTATTAAATTCATCATATTTCATCTTCTAATTAAATAAATCAAATTTATTTGATTAAATTATCTTCTATTAATTAAATAAATCATTTTGTTTAATTAATCCTAATGTTCCTTTTTTTATTAAATAAATCACATTATTTGACTAAATCATATATCATCTCCTTTAAATTAAATAAACTAACCTTTATTTGATTTAAGACTAACATCACCCCTCTTTAATTAAAGAAATCAAACTCTATTTAATTAAAGCTAATATTCATATTCCTCTCATTTTGATTTAAAATAAATCCAAATATCTAAGTCAAAATGTCAAATCAGTTAATCTTCATCTAAGTTAATCAAATCCTAATTAATCCTAACTCTAATCCATCAAATCCTCTAGATTTTGCAACTTCCACAAGTAAATCAATTTGATTTATTTATGAATTCATCTATTTTCATTCAAAAGGGCATCAAGTTGGAATATTCTTCAAATTTGAAATCTCCCTCACAAATGTCTTATCCTCTAACTTGGCATTAATGACTATTACAAGTCTTTTTTCTTGATCCAAGTGATAATAACTCCTCTTCCACATCTCCCTCCAACATGCCACTTCTTCAAATTCACATATCCACCTCATAGAATTTATGTGCACATTCATCAAAATGTGCTCCACCTCTCTTGAATAGCATGATAACAAGTGGAATTTTGTTATTGGTTGGTGCTTAGTCCCACATTCATCTTTTTTTCTCATTCTTCCATCCTTCTCTCCTATAAATGGAGAGGTCTGTTACTAATTTTGGATCCACAACTTGATTCAAAGTCATTATCCACACATTTTATGCAGGTTCATCCATTGTTGATCAAGTTTTCATAGGTTTTAATCCACCATAGCTAGGTTATTGCAAATTTCATCAAGGAGAACCATTGATCATCTTCAAAGCTTGCAAGGAATTGGGAAAGGGTTATATTCCACATCAAAATAACGCCAATTCTTCCATGTGATTGAGAGTTTGAGCATTTGAATAGGATTTAGATTGCTTTTACTTGTTTTCTTTACTTCATTTCTTGTTTGTCATGCTTCAAATGAATCTTATGTGGAATGTTAGTTTAGATTTGTATAATTGACTAACATTGTGTTTATTGTTCATGTTTGTATAGGTCTAGAGCTACCATTCATAGATCGTATGATGCCATCTTTCCCTTGTAATTCTGCCATATGCATTTTCATATGCTGGTAGGGATCTAATCATCTATTGATGTTGATAGGAGATCTTAAGGGAAAGTCTCCCATGTCATGGGATAATTTTAATAATAATGAAAAGGTGAGTAATATCTAGACTTATGATTTTCTCTTTACTCTCCTTGAGGTTAATTATTTAACCATTGTAGATTTGTACAAGGGGGGTTTTATTTTAATATTGATCTCTAAGCTACAAAGCTCTTTTTTAATAAATACTCACATGTTTTCTATGTTTTGTACAACCATTATCTTCTCAATGGATGCTCAGGCTACAAATGGATTTTATCATCCATTATTACCAAATGTGGTGGTTGTATCCACACAAATTATGGGTACTAGACCAAGTTCAGTGAAATATAGAGGATTTATCAAACTCTCATTTTTTAAATGAAATATTCTAAAGTAATCTATAGACTCTTTTGGAAGTTTAGCGACTTCAACATCTTGCTAAAGGATATTTGGTCTTCTACTTTTCTACTAAATTGTGGACATGACTATATATTATTGTGACTTCTATTTCTTTTTTTCCCATTTTAAGTATTGTGGTGTTGGGTAAAAGTTTATTCGTTTGGCATTGTTATAGTGTTCAGGGGGGAGATAGGGTTTACCAAACTCAAAATGATAGACCACTAATTCTCACCCTAAAACATGTGATTTTTTGTATGATATGATGTAAATAATAATAACAAAACAATTATAACTATTATAGCAACTATGAAGGGAGTTTTGAGAGGATAGAATGATGTGTACTTTGCTACAAGAAGGCTATTTTTTAGGTTACAAAGGACTCATTAACCTTTAGTGGAAAATGGGACCTTGATAGGGTTTCTAAAAAAAGATCTAAGTTCTATTCCTTGATGCATGCAGTCTCAAATCCTTAGTTATTAGCTTCTAAAAACCTGTAGCAAATTTTGTAGCCTCCTTTCCATTTTCTTGCAATATGAATGACAACTTTGTAACTTGACAACTTTGACATTTTTTCTTCAAACATGTTCTCCACTTGATCTTCAACCTATAAATCTTCAAAAAAAAATTCAAGAGGAGAAAATATTGTTGATTGTTAGTGAATAGGGGTTTGCCTAAGTCAAACCCCTTGTAGGTAATTAAACTAAATGATGGGATAATGAAATGGATGCATGAACATGAAACAATGAAATGTTCATACCTTGGAAGTTGTCTTGGAATCTAAATCTACAAACTAATATGAAGTGGCCATGAATAATTTAGGTCTTGATCTCAAATTATATGTGAAAAAATTCTTGCAAATAAATACTCACTACTACTAAAACAATAGAAATAGGGGGCTCTCTATCTTTGAGGAGATAAGGTGCCTACTTTGCACTCTTGTTTCACTCAAGAAAACCCTAGAGATCTCAATCCAAGAATGGAATGAAGGAAATATATCTACAAAAGGTTGTCCTAGGCTTTGATTAATAACTAAAAAGGGGTTCACCACCAAGCTAGGGCTTGGAAATACTAGTAACATGCAAAATCTAATTATGAAATTCAATGATGTGCAAGACTACAATAAATGACCTAGAAATGAGTGAAAATTAGAATAGGAGGCTAGAAAAGTATAAAGGGACACCTAGAAACCTATAACAACTTGAAACAAGACCTGAGATGTGAGTATATGAAAGATCATCATGGAAAAAGTAGGTCTTTAAGTGGCAAAAAAATTAGAAAAATTAGAGTTAGGAAACTTGACATAAAAAATTGAATAAGTTGTCTATACTATTTTAAAAATATGTAAGAATAGAATTTGTAGCAAATTGAATGTAGTTTCTAAACTACTAGGTTTGTTAAAAAAAAATCTATCTATTTGGTGAAAATTTGAAATTTCAATGCAGTGGTAATAAGAAGTAGGTGTTTGTCTGACCACCCTAACCATAATAAAATGATAATATTTTTAATAATATTTTAGATATAAGTAGAGGACTCATGCCATGATGTAATGCATTTTTTTTGTAATTTTTTTCCAAGTAAATAATTAATTATGAATTTTTTATTACAACTTTTAAAAAAATTAAAACTCATATGTCTAACCACCTTAACTTGGTCAAAACTTCATGAAATTCAATTTTTCTTTTTTTAATCCTATAGTATGCAAAGCATAGAATGCGATGCATTTTTTGGATTTAAAAAATGTGATACCATTTGAAAGCTATAGATGTTTTTCAATCATCCTATCAATCAGGACTTTACTCATAATTTGAATAGAAAATGAATAATAATTACTTATTAAATTGAAAGTAAAGCATTATTTATATCGGTGGAAATTTGAGAACATCCCTTAAAAACCCTTTTTATTTCATCAATTTTGGGTAAAAAAATGGTCGTCAACCACATACCCATCATATTGCCACTTTTTGGCACATCATAATCCTTCACATACCCATGTTGAAAATGTTGAATTTAATGCATAGTGGTACTCTTATGCCAGGATGGATGATTTAGTCCTAGATTAGGGTTTCTAGGAAAGAATAGAAATATGGTAGAGACAAGTTTGAAACACTTGAAAATTAGAAAAATCAATATACTAGAACTCATATGATAGAAGTGGCATATTAGTCCTGCTTGGCATTTTTAGGACTAGTCAAAGTCTGAATCTGCTCTTCAACCTCTGCTCTACTTCTCAACTTGGTTTCTAGATCTGAAATACATAATTCTACTCTATAGATGTCTTTTAATGACCTTCTAAACAAGGTGAAAACTTGGATAACTTTGCAACTTGATAACTTCTTTCCAGTCTTGCTTTTTAGAGGGTCTTCATCCTAAATATAAAAAATCACACATTAAAGAGAGGGAAATTTGTTTTTTTGTTGGTGGAAAGGGGTTTTCCTTGGTCAAACCCTGTTTTGGTAATCAAACCTTGTAATCAAATGAAATAGAAAGAAGGAATGATGAATGAACAAAATGATATGTTGTAACTCAATAAACTCAATGATATGATGGATGAACAAAATGATATATTGTATATAAAATGTTGCAAACATGTATAAAATGACTCAAATGGATGTATATCTTGACACAGTTTGATTGAATGTTGTATATCTTGACTTGAGTGCTTGCTTGAGTCATGAAACCCTACATCACAAGGTATGTGCAGGATCATGATGGGCCAAAAAGTGGCAATATGATGGGTATGTGGCTGATGACTTTTTTTTACCCAAAATTGATGAAATAAAAAGGGTTTTTAAAGGAGATTCACCACATTATACCAATATAAATAATGCTTTAATTTGAATTTAATAAGTAATTATTATTCATTTTCTATTCAAATTACAACTAAAGTCCTAATTGATAGACTAATTGAAAAACATCTATATCTTTCAAATGGTATCACATTTTTTGAATCCAAAACATATGTCACATTCTATGCTACACATACTATAGGATTAAAAAAAAAAATTGAATTTCATGAAGTTTTGACAAAGTTAAGATGGTTAGACATCTGAGTTTTTTATATTTTTTAAAAGTTGTAATAAATAAATCATAATTGATTTTTTACTTGGAATAAAATTACAAAAAAATATGCATCACATCAGGACATGAGTCCTCTACTTATATATAAAATCCTATAAAAAAATATTATCATTTTATTGTGGTTAGGGTGGTCAGACAAACACCAACTTCTTATTTTTTCCCTGAAATTTAACTACTACTGCATTGAAATTTCAAATTTTCACCAAATAGATTTTTTTTAAACAAACCTAGTAGTTTAGAAATTACATTCAATTTTCTACAGATTTCATTCTTACATATTTTTGAAATAATATAGATAACTTATTCAAATTTTTATGTCAAGTTACTTAACTCTGATTTTTCTAATTTTTTTGCCTCTTAAGGGTCTGTTTTTTCCATGATGATCTTGCATATACCCCACAATTTTTAGCTCAAACACAAACATGATGCATGGTTACTTTGACATGATGCTTGATACTTGAACAATGCTCCAAAGCACTTGATAATCAAATCTTGAATGATATTGAATACTCTTGAATGCTCTTGTAAACTCAAATTTTACATAAGGAATGCTCTCATGAAATTATTAGGTGTAAATGAATGAAATAACCTTGTATTTATACTTGTTTATGCCAAATTTCTTGAAATTACAACACTACAAGCCAACATCAAATCTAGAAGAATAAAATCCCAAATGGGACTCATACACTAGAAGTGGCATATGAGTCCCATTAGGCTAGGCTATGGGATAATTTTTTTTAATAAATTCTAAGATTCATGTGAAATCATGATTAAGGCCTCGAAACTTAGGTGGGACCCATATTCCCAAGGTGGCATGTGAGTCCCAATCACTAAATCTAGGCCATACAATACAAAGAAACTTGAATTATGATTGGATGTTGTTTTATGTTGGGATTATCCTTAAAAATATGTATTAACTAAGACTTATGTATGCAAAATACGGCCAAATAAAGCATAAAGAAGCCCAATTAATAATGGAAACCCTAGATTAGTGTGAAAGTGTTAGGATAAACTTTACAACACCTCTGATAAGGTACAATTAGGTTTATTTAGTTTACAAGGGATCAAGACCTAATGTGAATGTGTTAAACATATGACAACACTAAATAAAGCCAACATTAATTCCAAGTTAACAAGGAAGGACCAAACAACTACAAAAATGTAGAGGGATATTTTTTTTTACCACATTTAGCCCTCATTGTAGTGAAAGGAGGAACTAGCTTCAAACTCGCATCAAGAGGGGTTCAAGTGTAGGAGGAAAATGATTAAGAGGGATGATCACACCCCTAGCATTAGGATCCTATGGAAAACCAACATAATCACGAAATAACACACATGAAAATTATATAAGGAGCAAAAACAAGGCACAAGCATACACTACCAAAGAAAAAGAGAAAAAAAAACAAAATAAAAGTGGGTGGATCAAGCTTTGACCATTTTTGCCACATGTTATGGATCAGAGATAAGCTATTTGTCCAAAAAAATGCATGCTCAAGGCAATGAAACTCTAGGCTATCCATTGGGTGAGTATCCAAACAGTGAGACATATACACACATGGCCGATATACACTCACCCCCACAAGTAAGTTGCTATGGGAAATTCACGCCTAATTTTGGCTTCTCGTTCAACCAAACGAAAGCTATACCTCCTAATAACTTTGATAAGTTGCCACAAAACAACAAAATTTGAGCTTCATGAGGCAAGAAAAGCTTCATATGCTTGAAACTCTTGAAAAAACAAGATGGCTCCAGAGGCATGCAAAGTGTTATGCAAGGTGGCCATATAACCAAAATTATAAATGTGATATAGTGTAAGGAACGCCTAAATTATTTTTTATTAGTTCATGTAAGGTCTTACCTTAGGGAACATTGTGCCTAATGTCTCCAAGAGAGGACCAATCAGAGAATAGAAGATTGACAACTTAGGGGACATTATGTGTTGCATCAAGCTATTGAGGGGAATATAATATGCTAAGAGAGATCATGCTCTTGAGGGACATCACACCCAATGTCACCACAAAGAGGAAGATTCATCACATGAAGTAAGAAGACTACACAATGAAACATGAAATGCAAATGAATAATTCCAATGTAAGCCCCCAATTTAAAGAAATTGCTAAACACCATGCTATGAGAAATAACTTTAAAGTAGCAAATGATAAATGGTAACAATAAAGAAGACATGAGAGCTAACTTGGAAATCCCAATGCCAAGTCATATGTTTCCAAATAAATATACATCATGAAAAAGGAAGGGGTTTCCCCCAAAATAAAACTCAAAACACATGAGGGATCCATGGATTTGGGGTCAATATGTTCTTGATATAATGTTTTTAAGAGAGATCAAAACTATCATCATTCCCCAAATACTCATAGAACTAGAATAATAACACAAAAAGAGTGAAGAAAAATAAAAATTCTTTTAGGTCAACATGGTAGAGACCTAAATGTCTCGATGCCTTGCATCATCCCCAAAAGTAAAACACAAGACAAATGAAAAAGATAAAAGGTTTACTACATAGAGAAGAATGTAGATACAAATAGAGGAATGCCACAAAGAGAGAGAAACATCAAACCGAATGGCACAAGGGATCACATTACGAAAATGCAATCACACAAAAGAAAAATAAGTAATGTAAAAGACTAGTAAGACACATGCCATTCAACCTATTAGACTAGATCCTCTGCATCCCAATCGTGTTCATCATATGCAAAAGGTGGATAACTAACCAAAGCGACAATAGCAAGTGTCGAACTAAGTGTGTCACCAAATTCAACACTCTTCTTAGGAGAGTTGTTGTTTAAGCTCATAGAAGAGGAAAATAATTTATTTAATTCATTATGCACTTCCTCATCAATTTTAGCAATCTCCTCCTCATCATCTAAATTAATCACAATAGGAAGTCAAATGATAATTTCCAAAGAACGATTTAGCTCATGTTATGGTCGTGTTATAGGATCTTTTTGTTGCATTAAGGAAGACTTGTTGTGCATTGGTTCAATCAATTTTGGATTTTGATTTTCTTGGTTTATTTTTTTGGCAATGGAAATTGTGCTCCCTTCTTGGAGATAGTGCAATTCCTTTCCTAATTTGGACCTATTTTGGTACCCTTGCATTAAATACCCTATTAAATCCTCATTAATAGGCCCCTAAGACCCTTTATTTAAGATCTCGAGGCTTATTTCAACTAAAAACTTGATAAAATCATTGAAAACATCAAAATTTCTAACAACCCATCCCAAAAATATAGGGTGGAACTCATATGCCACCTTGGGCATATGAGTCCCACTTGGGCCTTTTTTAGGGATTGAGTGGGATATTCAAGTTTTTAGTTCAAATTTATTGTTGATGTCAGCTTTTGAGATCCAAATAATGGTAAATTAGGTATAATTCCTATATAAACATGCTTCTAAAGTCATTTTTCATCTAAGCAATGATCTAGAAGGGCAATTTCAAGATCCAAGCATTCTTCACAAGAGCATTCAAGAACAAGTAATCAACAAAGTTGAAGTCTTGGAGTAGGATTATTGTGTTTTTAAAGGTCTTCAAGCTCACTTTCATCCAAGATCTCGCATTGTCAAGTGTTGATTATGGTTGCCTATGGTGAATCATGATGATGGAGATGAAACTAGCCATCAATCCAAGTGTAATGGCTTGTTTCCTAAGTTATTCCATCCTCAATTATCACAATACATTCAACCTAAGGAAGGTACATACATTATTAGGACTCATTTGGGGTGATTAGGGATCTCTCAAAGTGAGTCATTCATGTCTATGCTTCATTCTTGCATCTCATTCTAGCACAGTAGAATAGGGTTGCATTGTATTTAAAATTTCCCAATCTTGGACAAACTTAAAGTTAGGGTTTATGTTCACATTTACATTCATCATTTATTGTTTCTATCAAGGTTTAATTACCAAATGAGAGGTTTGACCAAGGAAAATCCCCCATAGTAAAATCAATCCTATATTCTGTTTTGAATGTCTTTTTACAAGTTCAGATCCAGAAATCAATTTGGAAGGGAAGAGCAAAGATTGGAGCACATATATGAACTTGGAATTCTCAAAAAATTGGAATGGGATTGATACGCTAGAAGTGGCATGAGTCCCACTATAGGTAAATTTTTAGATTTTTGTAGATCCTGAATTTAAACTGTTAGAAACTTGTTCAAGACTAGAAACCCTAGTCAAGGACTGATATGACCAAAGTGGCATATGAGTCCTAGTGTACCCTAATTCTATAATTTTTTAGTGTTTCAAAATTTATTCTAGGCCTCTATAGATTCCCAGGTGCACACCTTTGATCTCTCAACTCTTTTTCTGATTTACTTGCATTTTTAGGTCATTTAGTGAAGTCTTGCATCATACTAGGTTTAAACATTATGTCTTTCATTTATTAGTCTTTCCAAGCCCTAGCTTTGTGGTGAACCCCTCTTTAGTTTATAATCAGACCCTAGGACAACCCTATTGGATGATCTCTTTCTCCTTTGCATACCTTAGATATCTCTAGGGATTTCCTTGAATGAGAAGTGTAGAAGATCATTATTCTATCTCCCAGGCATAGAAGCAAATAATTTTCTTCTTTTTATTTTGGTGAACCTACATTTAGAACATCATAGTTCTAATTTTGAGTGCATTATCATCTTAGATCTAGCTTGCATTAGGTTTTTCATTACTTAATTGGCATCTAAGGTTTCTAAATCTTGCATTAGTGAAAGTGCATATAGGTTTCATTTTTGCATCTTGCATCGTTGCATTTATTCTATAGATCATCCAAACTAAAAAGCATAAAAATCACTTAATTTTTTTTGAAATTTGTGAAAAAAACCCTCACTGGGGCTCATACACCCCTCTAGGTGATTTAGTCCCAATGCATATTTTAAAATGAATTTTCTAAAATTCAAAACTCTATTTCTAAGCTTTGGTTTTTTGTTGATAACTTTCTATTCTAGTTTGTAGAGTTTTCATTACATTCATTTCGTTAGATCTTGTTTAATTTACATTCATTTCAATTGTGGATAGAATTAGCTTACTCTACTTTTTTATTTTTAGAATTACTTCATAACTCAATTAGATTATATTACATTTGGGATTCATTAGAAAACAAAATCAAAAACACCTATAAACTAATGAACCACTTGGAAAAGCATAGTTATTTGACTATGTGAAATCTCTTTGTCCAAGTTAACCTAAACCTCAAGCCTTTCAATAGTGATGACCTTGACATTTTTTATGAATCCATTGAAGACTTCATCTCACAAGCTTCATCTTGTAAGGCTTGCTATGAAAAACCGAAACCAAGAGAAGTCAATATGATTCAACCTCAACTTATCCTTTACTTTCCTTCACACAAACTTCAAACTCAAAACAAGCCCAAACTTATTCTTTACTCACCTAAGAATAATGTTTTGCAACAATCTAGTTATAATACCATATCTCATACATATAACAATCAAAATAATCTACAATCAAATCAACCAACCCTAATAACCTTACCTTTGCCTAATCCCATCTTTACCAGTGCTCCCTATTTTCCTTCTCATAGTGGGAAGGAGTAATATGATCTTATTAAACAACTTAAGAATACTCCTACAAAGATATCCCTATGGGACCAATTTAGAAATCACCTAATTATCACACTATGCTGCAAACTACCTTTCAACAAGTAATGGTTCCCTCTAGTACAAATGCAAATGATGTGGCAGCTCTAATACAAGGGATGAACACAATTAATGTAGATATTACCTTTCATCAACATGAGCTAACTCCTTTGGAAATGAGAAAGAGAAATGATGCCTTCATGATAATTTTTATCCATAATAGGTTAGTAATAAAAGGAACCCTTGTTGACAATGGTTCCACTCTTAATGTGTGTAGTGTGACCCTTTTGGTTAAACTCGGTGTGGATAAGTCAAAAATTCAACCTAATTCCTTGTCAATTTGAGGATTCAATAATATATGAAAACAATTGTTGCGTGTGATTACTTTACCTATTATAAATGGAAAGGATACCTTGCAAACTCCTATTCATGTAATTCTTGATAATCTTTCATATAACCTTCTTTTAGGGCAACCTAGAATTCATGAGATGCATGTAGTACCTTCAACTCTTCATCATATAATGAAGTATTTATACAACAATAAAGTATACCAAATTGAAGTAAGACCCCAAGCCTAAAATTTTATTACAAGTTGAAAAAGGAATGACAAATCCTCTAAACACATTAATTCGAACATCCAAAATAGAACCTATGGAAGAAGAAAGCCAATAATTGGAAACAGTGTCAAAGTTATTGGAAGATGATTGGGGTTCCTTGGAATTCACACCTACATTTATGGTAGAATACATAATTACAAGAAAAGAAGATGAAAAACAAAAGAAACCAATGGTAATTTCAACATAGAATTTAGAAGAAAACTCACAAGCATCTACCTCATCTACTCTTGAAAATGACACAAGCCATACAACTAATTTTGATGAGGTAGATTACAAAAAACCACCAAACCCAAAAGAAATGGAAAGAATTTATGGGATAGGTTATGAACTTACAAAAAAATTGGGTTATAGTGGAAAAGGATGTGGAAAGAAATAACAAGGCATCCATGTTCCTGTAGAACCAAACATGCAAGAAACAAAAAGTGGTTTGGGATAGTAACCATGTTCTTTTAGAACCTAACACACAAGAAAACAAAAGGCCTTCGTTAAACATAAACACCATCATGTGTAAACCTAAAATCAATCTCACCTTAAAGCATCCTAAATTGCTTGATATGACTTGTGAAATATCATGAGAATACTTCGAAGATGATGAAGTCTTGAAAAAAAGGCTAGGATTTTATGACAAACCATCTACTCCTCAAAAGAAATGGGTTACATGTGCTATGATTAGCACCAAAAAAAATATGGAGAAAAGGAAAGTACTAAGGTTGACATGAGCAAAGAAGAATACAACCCTAAATTTCTAAAAAAAATTGCACTTCCTTTAGGAGATGTAATTGTTATAGTGATGGAAATAAACAATAAAGAGAATTGATGATGAGGAATAAGAAGACCATGCAACTTTTCTTCATGCTTTTCCCCAACTTTTTTCGTGGAATTATTTGGATATATCGGGAATTGATGCTAAGATAGTGACACACAACATAGTCCTTGTTGAAAATGCTAAATTGGTTAGACAAAAGATATGAAAGATGAATCCTAAGATAGTCTTGCTAGTTAAGGGGGAGAGTGAAAAGCTTCTTGAAACCAGTTAAATAAGACCTATAGATTATTCTCCTTATATTTGAAACATTGTCGCAGTCATAAAACTAGATAATCATATTAGGATGTGTATGGATTTTTCATGATTTGAATAATGTGTCTTTAAAAGAAGACTTTCCCTTTCCTAATATTGACATGATAGTAGACTCAACTGCGAGACATGAATTTTTGTCATTCATGGATGGATTTTCTGGACAAAATCAAGTCTTTATCAACTCTTCAGATCAATACAAAAAAATAACAACTTTTTGGGGAACATTTTGATGGCTAATGATTCCCTTTGGATTAAAGAATCCGAGAGCAACATATCAATGAGCTATTTCATTAATATTTCATGATTACATACATAAGATTTTGGAAGACTATGTTGATGATATTTTAGCCAAATATTTAACCAGACAAGACAATGTAAACATGCCCTTCAAATGATCTTTGAGTGAATGCAAAAATACAAAATGAGATTAAATCCAAAAAAATGTCTTTGGTGTAGATAGTGGAAAACTTTTAGGGTTTATCATATCTCACAAGGGCATCTTGTCAAGAAAAAAATGATGGGGTTCATCTCAAAAGAACATCTATGAAAAATAGTGCCTTTAGTAACTTTATTATATTAGATTACCTCAAAGACACATACTATTATGCCATAAAGTGAAAACAGACATAGTTCATTTCCCACATTGATCCTTTTAAGATAAACTCATGCAAAACAACCAGTTTCAACAACACCATTAACAAATTCAACAAACATAACCAACAACCATGAAATATGAAATAAAATACATGAACACAAAGATATACGTGGGAAAAACCCTTATGGATAAAAATCCCAAGACTCCAAAAACTGAGATCACCATTGTATTATTCAACAACAAAATATAGTTACAATACAATCTCAAGCTCACTACTTTTATAGAGTTTACATCTTATTCCATCCAAAGAGTATTCGGCAACATCACACCTATTTCAATCTCATATAGAGAGAGACATATCTTTTGGATACACAACCTCATAGCTCAAACACCATCCTCTCAACCTTACTATCGCATAACTGCTCAACCATCACCTTTTATAAGATTCATTTCTCTCTTTGCTACCCAGCCTTTTGGCCAGCCTTCTAGGTAACTACCATTCTCTTTTGAATCTTCAACTACCACACCCCTTTAGGGTTACCTAGAGCCACACACCATCATCTAGTGTCTAATCCTAGCCATCAAATAAGTTTTCAAACAAATCTCCATCAACAAACTTAGGGTTATCCACCTAACACCATGCCACCCAGTCAAAGAGACATTCATTACTGACTCATCGATGTTCACTGAGCACATGGGCCCACATGCCATATGTCCTCCATGTCATCGCCAACTATCAACCTTCATCATGATCCACCATCCTCTCAAGCCCCAAATCCATCAGCATCAAAGTCACTATATCACTAAAAAATTGAACATTGAAACCTCATTATGAAGGTTGTGAATTTCCCAGAACTCACTACACATCGACAACAAAGGGATCACTCTATTTCTTAAAACCTGTACTTTTGAATCTCATGTTAGAGGTTGCGAAGTTACCAAAACCCACGACACACTGACAATAAACGGATCACTCTGCCACTCAAAACCTAAACTTTTGAACCTCATGTTAGAGGTTGCAAAGTTCTCAAAATCTACAACATGCCGACAAAGGAATTAGCCTTCACTTCACAGCCACTAATTCAGGAGATTATGAAACTTTATAACCTCATGAATTCAGTTAGAAAAAAATTAAAACTAGCGACTTAAATTAGTGTGATGAAGGAGGAAAACAAAGTTCCTCTAGGAAGTCAATCAAGCTAGTAATTTTGAGTCACACTTCTCAAAATTCTCCCAATTGATGAAGAACTTAGTGGATCCTTCCAAAGAAAACTCACGAATCTTAAAAAGTCCTTCTGCTCCAACTAAGACACCTACAATGACATCCAAGATTTCCACCAACTCAGGCAACAGCTCCAGCCATCTTCCATAGGAAAAGGAACAATCCAAGGCTTATGTGCACTAGTCTCAAGAACACAAGAATCAAATCCAATAGATGGAAAAGGCTCCAACACTTCCACCACTCCACTGTGCTCACAACTTATACAAAAGCATCACATCATCAACTTCAAAGCCTTCAACATGAACACAAGTGTGAATTCTGATGAGCTTAAAATGTGCTCATAATTTGGATGTTATGATAAACTTTTAAATGCCTTTACTTTTGTTATTTCATGGTTGTTTAAACTTTGTTGAAACCTTTTATTGGGATATCCTGTAGCAAGATACTTTTATGTTCCTGCAACTCATTGTGTTGACTTGATTGCATTTATTGCCTCGTTGACTCCTTAAAAGGACTGGTATATCGTATATAGTTTTTGAATGATGAAGTAGATTTAAATGTGTGATTAATGAATAGATATCATGTATGTGCCATACGCCTTTTCTTTCGCATCTATTACAGGTTTTGTTTCACAGGTTGTTGAAGAATGATTGAGTCAAGCACAGCCAATCTCGGCCTTGCAGCAAAGTCCATTTCCTGCACGACTTCGAGGGAGCTCCGGCGAAGACTCTTTGACCGAAACCATGGGAAATATTTTTAATGACAGTGAATCTGGAAAGAGTGGAGCACTAGATTCTCTCCGGATCAGGTTGAATGCATAAATTCATTATGAAGTTTGTTCCTTGATTCGGGGATATACTTTACTTCCACATCTTTCTTTGATAGGGTTAGTTAGTTAGTTGCTCTCCTATTTTTAAATAAAGTTCTCCTCCTACACGAGTGAGAAGGAAGGAGAGAAGGAAAAGATGATAGTTAGAGTAAGATAGAAACAGAGTAGTAGATATCATGTAAGAATTAATATGATAATGAAAGACAAAATCTGTTTGACAAGAGACAGAGTTTGTTGTTAGTCTCCATATCAACAAAACAATGTATATCATTCTGTTTTCATGAATAAAGTTCAATGAAGTTCTGAGTTTAGCATCTACGTAATCAGTAGATACTTGCTAAGGGGGCCCACTTAGTAAGTATCTATAGCTAATTAGTTAGTTGTTCTTTCCTTTTGAACTTCAGTTCACCTTCATCTTTGAAGTTTTTATACAAACTCAGTCTTATATTGCTCCTGCAGCATAGGGAATCCATCACTGTGCATGTTCCTGCAGCATAAGGCTAGTTCATAGTTTGTGTTTCAGTTGTAGTTGTTATGGTTTCTATCATAGTTGAGTTAAAGAACTTTGCATTACCTTCCTGTAGCGTAGATAGAATTTCTTTCCAATATGTATTTCTGCTAAGATTTGACTGAAATGAGTTCCTAGTGCATATATTTTTCCGCGCCATTTAAAGTATACGTCCCCTAGTTTGATAAGTAAATGAACGTATACAGAGAGAGATATTAGTCACCTGTTGGAATGTCCAATTCCCAAAAAAGGTTTTACTATGATTTTCATATCCTTTTGTGGGCGCGACCATTTTTGGAGCCATTGTCGGGGATGGTGTCCAGCTAGGAATTTGTCACAAGTCATTTTTAGCATTAGTTTAGCTTGTTAGTAAAATTTTCTAGATCCTTCAAGCCACTATTCACTGTATTGTATGCATAGAAGAAGAAGAGACACATTGGGAAGGTTCATCCCTGAAAACCTGTTTGTTGAACTAACATTTGAACCAGTTGACGACGGACCTGAGGAAAATCCATTCGCTCTATTATTCCAGCAACCAAACATGGCAAATAGTGCACCTCCTGCATTTGAGTTTCCCATTGTTCCCCAAAGAGATACTGACAATCTTAAAAACATTCCCTCTTCCTTGCTTCCAAAATTTTATGGCCTGGTTATGGAGGACCCATAAACTTTTCTATTTGAATTTGATGTCCTTTGCACAGTTATGCTTACAATACAGACGCTCATAAACTGAAGCTATTTCCTTCCACCTTAAAGGAGGGAGCTCTCAGATGGTTCATGAGCTTGGGAAGAGGTGTCATCGATAGTTGGGCGGCCATGCAGACGACATTCCTTGAAAAGTATAAGGAATATTGTAAGAGTGCCAACAAAGGTGATGACATATTCTGAATTCAGCAGAAGGACGACGAAAGTCTGGAAGACTATATTTCTAGATTTTTGTTTTCACTAAAGAGGAACTCAAACCATACTCTCAACGAGGACTCTTAGAAACTACTTTTTCTAAGGGGAATCAGTGATGCCTGTATAGACACCCTAGACCTGATAGGATGAGGTGATATAACCCAGCTGCCTTGGGATGATATAAAAAAATATGTCTTAACTACTACTCTCAAGCTATAGTTAAGAAAGGTTGAGGTCATCATGCTATAGTGGGAAATTCTTCTTTTGGTGGAGTTTCCCGGATGGAGATAACAAATTTTCTATCTGACTTCAAGCAGGACATCATTAATAATATGGCTATGCAACTAGACACTATGCAAGCTCAAAGGAAACATGAGGAGGCTAAAGCAATTTTGGCCGAGTCTGTCCATACTGCAGATAGAAGAAGCGTGACTGCAGTTGCAAAATGGTGGCTAATTTGGAAGCCAGGAAACTGCCTACTGACTTTAAGCTAGTAGAAGGTGATGATGATCAAGTGTTCTTTGTTGCACAAAGGAGACCATGGGCCCAAAGACAAGGTATGCCTCAAGATCCTTTAACTTTTGGTAATCCTTATTCTGGTTATAATAACTAATGGCAACATGCATATGGACCACCACCACCTTGGAATCCACCTCAACCAAGTTGGCCTAATTATCAAACCCCGCAATGGCAATCTCCTCAAGGAGGTTGGCAGCAGCCACAAGGGCAATGGACCCCACCTTCAGGAAATTGGCAACAAAATCCTCAATGGAGAGGCCCTCAGCAATGGCAAAACCAGTCCTCTGGATTCCTACAACTTCCACAACTACAACCACAGGCCCTTATGCCACCTCCTGCAACAACTGCCACAAATCCTAGACCTCCCAAACAAATGCCTATGCCTGCCCAGCCTTGCCCAATCTTAATAATAAGCAACAGCCATAGCCACAACAACCTGCGTATCTTGCCAAAGCCAACCAATATCAAGCTTATGCCTTAAATGTTAATGACATCCATTTGAGGTTTGGAACTACTTTACCTGCTCCAAAACCACCTCTGATTACTGAAATACTAGATTCTCCCCATTAAAAATCTACTGCACCTGCTGTTCCTACTGAGAATATGCCCATAAGTGATACAATTCTTAAGGAGCCTGTTCTGCAAAATCAAGACAATTCACCTTTTCCTCATAGGTTGCAAAATACTACATCTAAATCCATGGAAGAACCCACTTTTGACATTTTGGATCATCTCAAGAATGTGCAGATTCAAATCCCCTTATTTCAGGCTATTAAATATATTCCTATTTTTAGAAAAGCTATTAAAGAGGCCTATTTGAAGAAGCCTGGACGAAAGAAAAATGATCCTCAAACAATTCATGTTTTAGGAAAATTGGCTGATATAATGTTGGGAAATGTAGTTATTCCAAAGTATATTGACCTTGGAAGTCCTGTAGTGCAGATACATATAAATGGCCAAGTTGTAAAAAATGTCTTAATTGATTTAGGTGCTGCCATTAATGTCATAACAAAGCATACTATGGATTCCTTGAACATTTCAAACATTAGGTCTGCACCCACAGTTCTGTAGCTTGCAAACAGCTCCATAGTTAAACCTAATGGGATTGTGGAAGATGTAATTGTCACTCTTGAATCTTGGGAGTATCCTACTAATTTCATAATATTATCAGTTAAGGCAACTTTAGGAGGGTATCCAGTTATCCTTGGTAGACCATGGTTAGCAACTGTTGATGCTTTTATAGGATGTCGTTCTGGAGATATGACCATTTATGATGGAGAGTCCACAAAGAAATTGGCTCTATATCCGCCTGCTAGACCTCAACCAGATTTGTCCCAACCTGTTTGGCCAGATGTGGGGGAAGAAACTGAAGAAGCCAATTATTTGGCTCAATTAATGATGATTCAAAATGATCCATTCTCACAAATTTAGAGTGAGGATGCTTTGCTATTTTAAATTCTACAGTACAACTCTGATACAGGTAGTTCATCTTATCCAAATGGTACTCATTTACAATGTTTCTTGCAACAACCAAATTCTAGAAGTTCACTGCCTAAACCTCCAGTGATTTTTTATAATTTGCTTCCACAAGAGGTACAAACATCACCTGTAGATTCTATAAGTAATCTCATTAAGCAGATAGAATTGTCTCTAGATCATTGTTTGAATGTCAATAGCAAGCTGTCACAATCTCAAGAGGTTGTCTTATCAAAAATGCTATAAGAACATCATAAAGCTTTTGCATGGGAATATGGGGATATGCAAGGGATAGATCCTCGAGTTTGTACTCATAGGATATATATCAAAGAAGATTGTTCACCAATTAGAAAACTTCAAAGAAGAGTCAACCCAGCACTTAGAGAAATAGTTAAAAGTGAGCTTCAAAAGTTACTTGATGTTGGTTTTATTTATCCAATCTCTGACAGTCAATGGGTTTTTCCACTAGTCATTGTCTCCAAGAAAGGTAAAAAATGGAGAGTGTGTGTAGATTACAGAGAATTGAACAGTGCCAATAAAAAAAATCACTTTCCACTACCTTTTGTAGACCAAGTACTAGACTCACTGTCTAGTAAAAGATATTTTTCCTTCTTGGATGGTTACAGTGGGTACAATCAGATAAAAATTGCCCCTGAAGATCAAAACAAGACTACTTTTACCTGTCCATGGGGAACATTTGCTTATTCGGTCTTGCTTTTTGGTCTATGCAATGCGCTAGCAACATTTCAGAGAGCAGTAATTAGTATCTTTGCTGATATATCTCATGAATGTATGGAGATTTATATAGATAATTTCACTACCTATGGAGTCACATTTGAAGAAGCACTGGTGAATTTAGAAAAAGTATTGAAAAGGTGTAGAGAGTAAAATTTGTCTCTAAATAGTGATAAGTGTTTTCTAATGATGGAAGAAGGTATTGTTCTAGGTCATCATGTTTCAAAGAATGGAATTCAGGTCGACCCTGCTAAAATTGAAGTTATTCAGAATTGACAAACTCTTGCAAAATAAAAAGATGTCAGAAGTTTTCTTGGTCATGCAGGGTATTATAGAAGGTTTATAAAAGACTACAGTAAAATTTCTAGTCCACTTTATGCCTTGTTAACAAAGGATTCCCAATTTGAGTGGACAGAGGCCTGTGAAAAATCCTTCCTACAACTAAAGAACTTGCTTACTAAAGCCCCTGTTCTTCAAGGTCCAAAATAGAATTTTCCTTTTCATATACATGTTGATGCTTCTAATTTTGGCATAGGAACAGTTCTGAGTAAAAAAAAAAATCAATTGAATATGCTATTTACTTTATCAACAAGAACCTTCAAGGTCCTGAGCTCAACTATACTATCACAGAAAAGGAATTGCTTGCAGTAGTGTATGCTTTGAATAAATTCAGGCATTATGTCACAGGTTATCAGATATTCATCCATACTAACCATGCAACAATCAAGTATCTGATGAACAAACCTACCATTTCTGGTAGATTGGCACGATGGCTCCTATTGTTACAAGAATTTGATATTACAATCATTGACAAACCAGGAAGAGCTAATGTTGTAGCTGACTTTTTATTAAGACTTTAATCAGCTGCACCTGTTGAACATGAGGTCATTGATGATAAGTTCCTAGATGAACACTTATTTTCCATTGTTGCACATACACCATGGTATGCAGACATTGCCAATTATCTAGCAGCAAACAGAATACCAACCCACTTTTCTCCAAAAGAAAAGAAATTGTTAATTGAGAAAAGTTTTAATTTTTCATGGATTGCAAATTGTCTGTTTTATACTAGACCTGATCAAGTAATGAGAAGATGTGTAAGAGAAGATGAGACTTATGATATCTTGCATGTTTGTCATGATGAACCATGTGGAGGACATTTTGCAGCAAAAA
This sequence comes from Sequoia sempervirens, assembly GCA_007258455.2. Classification (NCBI taxonomy): domain Eukaryota; kingdom Viridiplantae; phylum Streptophyta; class Pinopsida; order Cupressales; family Cupressaceae; genus Sequoia; species Sequoia sempervirens. The sequence goes on along the minus strand of VDFB02075321.1, from coordinate 252,516,893 downwards.
GAACATCAATGAAGGTTCTTACAACAGGGTATTACTGGCCAACATTACACAAGGATGCTATGGCCTATACAAGAAAATGTGACAGATGCCAGCGTATGGGAAGACCAACTAAGTCTGATGAAATGCCATTATATCCGCAGGTAATAGTCACCCATTTTGATAAATGAGGGATAGATTTTATGGGACCAATTGATCCACCATCAAATGGCAAGTCATATATTCTAGTTTGCACAGATTATGTAACAAAATGGGTCGAGGTAAAAGCTATGACTCATGCTTGGGATAATAAAGTTGCTGAATTTCTGTATGAATAAATTTTCACAAAATTTAGAGTTCCCAGAGAACTTGTAACTGATCAAGGAGCTCAGTTTACGTCGAATCTGATCACTACACTAATGAATGACTATAAAATCAAACATAAGAAATCCAGCCCCTGTCGCCCTCAAGCCAATGGTCAGGCGGAGGTAACAAAAAGAGAAATTGAGGTGATCCTCACAAAGACAGTGTAGATCCATAAGAAAGACTGGAGCAATAGACTTTCTGAAGCAATTTGGGCTTACAAAACTACATGGAAGACAACAACTGGGTTTACACCTTTTGAGCTGCTTTATGGGAGAACAACTATGTTACCCATAGAATTTGAGCACAAAACTTTGAGGACAGCTCTTGAACTCAATAGACATATCTGAAGCACAGAAGGACTGTCTCCTACAGCTAAATGCTTTGGACAAAATGAGAAAAGTTGCCCTGCATTACACAGAAGCAGTCCAACAGCAAAGGAAGAAATGGCATGATCAACACATCAAGACCAAGAAATTTTTTGCTGGAGATTGGGCTCTGTTATATGATTCCAGATATCAAGAAAACTAGGGTAAGCTCACAACACACTGGCTTGGCCCCTATGAAGTTGAAAATGTGTTCAACAATGGAGCTGTATAACTGGTAACAATAGATCCAGTCCGCTTCAAATTGCTAGTGAATGGCCACCGACTCTGGTTGTACCATAAACTAGTCTCCAAGGAAGAATTCATGTAGCAATTCATTCAAGTTCCTTCTGCTACTCTTCCTACAGCTGAAGGCTTTATCTTCCATCCATCCATCCCATCCATCCATTCCATCCATTCAACTCATCCACCCACTTCATTTGTCCGCATCAACCTTAATTAAGATATCTTTCCCACTTGTCAATTCATGCATATGTCATCATCTTTCTTTACACGTATGTGCAATTATCAAAGGTACACCATATCTTTTCTTATCACATATTTGATTTATTTCATTATATTCATTTACTTCTATGCATGTACCAATCATTATTACCCGAATCTCTACCTGTTTTTTAGTACATGTGAGGACACATGTCATACTTTAAGTAGGGAGCGGGGTAATACATCTCTTAAAACCCATCTTTTCACTGCTGCCATAACTGCAAAATAACCTTTCTTTAATACTTTTCTGGTACTTTCCAAATATGATCACATGTCCTTTATTGCATGTTTTTCTTGTAAACTATGATTAAGACTGCTTGTTCAAAAAGTTCATTTTTGAAAAAAAAGAATGAAATGTGATGGCACGACAGAAGAAAAACCAGAGCAAAAAGGGAAACAGAGAATTTGAATCTTCAATAAGGAATTGAGCTCAGCTAAAGGAAAACTGCAAATATGGGTGGTCAGTTGGTACGACATGAGCCTGTAGCTCATGAATTGTTATTACAAAATTCGTAAACAGTCCATGCATTTAGCCTCTATGGATGGTTAAATTATTTCTTGAGCTTAAATGATTTTGATGAGGAGGCTTCTGAAGAATTTTTGAGAACCTTTTTTGAAGGGGAAGCCACTATATGGGGTCTAACTGTTGTTGCAACTAAGGACAGAATTGCTGAAGTAACCAGGCTTCCAGCCATTGGAGAAAACTTTTCTTCAGACGCTGCAGCTGCAAGGGCTGAGTTTTCAATGCCTACTGATGGAGCTATGGAAATCTCCAAGCAGGGATGCAAGCGTGTATCGTTGCCACCTCCTTACTCAAAGTATGCTACTTACATAATTAGGTATTTGACCTGTGAAGGTCATTTCTCCTACCCGCATTCTCATCATTTCAAATTATTAAGCCATATGAGGCACGGGTTAGTTGTAAATATTCCAAATTTCTTGTTAAATTTTTTTGAACAAAGTGTCCATGGAACTCAAAAGGGGAAAGACAATTCTGTCGCTCATCATGGCCTTATCAAATTACTGATTGAGCGTTCTTTAAGAGATGTCTCATCTCTTTTCTGGCAACAATTTGTTGCCCAAAAAAGTTTGCAAATCCCACAACCCCCTAGGGTACTTACCCCACGGCCTCAGAGAAAGAAGAAAGAAATTGCATCTACCAGTAGAACAGGGCAAGGTCATCTACTCCTGTAGCACCTGGTCCTGCAGCTTTCGCACCTGAATCTTCTGCTAGGGTACAAACTAGGTCTGCCACTAGGAGAGAGAAAGGAAAAACAAAGGCAGAAGGGTCCCTAGAATCTGACCCTCGTTCTCAGAAAAGGCAATGCTCCTCTCCTGCAACACCTTCCCCTGCAACCGTTTATCCTACAACAACACCTGTTGCTATTACTAGTTCACTATCATCCTCTGGTAGGGCAGAGCCCTCTGAACAAACAAGAAAGAGGAAAGCTACCGTAACACCTCCTGCAGCCACATCAGTGCCAAGAAGGGTTTCCACAAGGAAACAATATAAGACCTCCCCTACTTCACCTCAACCAGAGGTTATTGTAATTTCAGAAGGGTCTGTTGAGTTCGAATTTAATATTTCTCAAAATGTGCCTGAGAATGTTGCTCAGAGTTCATTCATTCCTGAAGAGGAACAAGTTGAGACAAAAGAAACAGGGCATAATGAGCAAGGGTTACCAAATCTTGATGATTTGGCTACTGCTACTATGCAATTTTCAGAGGAAGCACAGACTTCTCCATCGCGGCAACAAGAAGAATTTATCTTACAGCAAGAGCAAGAATAGACTGAATAATCGAATGTGCCTAGTGAAGTTATATTCCACCCTACAATTTGTAAAGCCATTGTTGTGTATAAGAGGATGTTTTTAATTGAGTTTCTGGAATATGTTAAAGCTAATTGGGAAACAGTTACATTGCAAACCCTAACTTTCCAACACATAGCCCAGACTGACATGCAACAAAGTCTATGAGAAGAAGAAAAGAAGAAATTGAAAAAGGAAATTGAAAGTCAGAAACAGAAAATTGTTGAGTTGAAAGCAAAAATGGATGAGATGTTAAAACTGACCAGTCAGATTATGGAATGCAGACAACCACCCAGAGTTTATGCTCTGTGCCTTAAAGAACAATTTTTATGGTTTTAATTGATGAGAATTTCCAGGAACCAAGATCTTATAATTCATACTGCCAAAGAATTTTATGAAGCATACCAGGCAGCCCCTAACCGGTTAAGGAATTCTCTATGTGAATTCTATTTGCATGGATTTTTAATACCATTTGAAATAGAATGGAATCCTCTTCTATATATTGGTGATATTCATTTGAGAGCATTTATGTCATGGGTAGAAAATCAGGTGAATTATGGCAGGCAATGGGAAACATATGAGGAAGTTGAGAAAATAGAGTCTGTTCCATTACACTCTCAAAGTTCAAACCCCCATGCAATGTTGAAAGATTGGTTTGCTCTGACATATGGTATTAATAATGTTTCAGCAAGAGAGAAAATATTTGATATCAGAAAATAAGTATATGATGAATTGCAAGCACAACAATATTCATTTTGGAGACTGGCATACACCAGAAGTGAGAAAAGATGGGAGAGATTAACTGTTGGGTTAAGAAAGTCAGAACCACATGGTCCCCTAAATTTCACAACAGCTCTCAAGCAAACCAACGGATATATTCAATTGGGACTTCAAACAAGATTTGAACTATGGCTGCCACTGACATTCAGACCCCCTGTGTTAATGTGGCCCCTCTATCCTCACCAAACTACAAATCTTAATAATGAATTAGAAGACCGAAGGTATGAAAGGTGTCGGGATTTCAGAGGATTTTATTAAAAATTTGGAAATCCATTCCAGAGTCATGCAACCACCACTAACTTTAGAGAAACCACCAGGAAAGTTAATACTAGAGGACCAGCATTGGGCTAAATAGGGGGCAGTGATGAGCTTAAAATTTGCTCATAATTTGGATGTTATGATAAACTTTTAAATGCCTTTACTTTTGTTATTTCATGGTTGTTTAAACTTTGTTGAAACCTTTTATTGGGATATCTTGTAGCAAGATACTTTTATGTTCTTGCAGCTCATTGTGTTGACTGGATTGCATTTATTGCCCCGTTGACTCCTTAAAATGACTGGTATATCGTATATAATTTTTGAATGATGAAGTAGATTTAAATGTGTGATTAATGAATAGATATCGTGTATGTGCCATACACCTTTTCTTTTGCATTTGTTACCTTTTGTTTCACAGGTTGTTGAAGAATGATCAAGTCAAGCGCAGCCGATCTCGGCCTTGCAGCAAAGTCCATTTCCTGCACGACTTCGAGGGAGCTCCGACGAAGACTCTTTGACCGAAACCATGGGAAATATTTTTAATGATAGTCAATCTGGAAAGAGTGGAGCACTAGATTCTCTCCAGATTGGGTTGAACGCATAAATTCATTATGAAGCTTGTTCCTTGATTCAGGGATATACTTTACTTCCACATCTTTCTTTGATAGTGTTAGTTAGTTGCTCTCCTATTTTTAAATAAAGTTCTCCTCCTGCGCGAGTGAGAAGGAAGGAGAGAAGGAAAATATGATAGTTAGAGTAAGATAGAAATAGAGTAGCAAATATCATGTAAGAATTAATATGATAATGAAAGACAGAATCTGTTTGACAAGAGATAGAGTTTGTTGTTAGTCTCCATATCAACAAAATAATGTATATCATTCTCTTTTCATGAATAAAGTTCAATGAAGTTTTGAGTTTAGCATCTGCGTAATCAGTAGATGCTTTCTAAGGAGGCACACTTAGTAAGTATCTGTAGCTAGTTAGTTAGTTGTTCTTTCCTGTTGAACTTCAGTTCGCCTTCATCTTTGAAGTTTTTATACAAACTCAGTCTTATATTGCTCCTGCAGCATAGGGAATCCATCACTGTTCTTGTTCCTGCAGCATAAGGCTAGTTCATAGTTTGTGTTTTAGTTGTAGTTGTTATGGTTTCTATCGTAGTTGAGTTAAAGAACTTTGCATTACCTTCCTGTAGCGTAGATAGAATTTCTTTCTAGTATGTATTTCTGCTAAGATTTGACCGAAACAAGTTCCAAGTGCATATATTTTTCTGTGCCATTTAAAGTATACATCCCCTAGTTTGATAAGTAAATGAACGTCCATAGAGAGAGATATTAGTCACCTGTTGGAATGTCAAATTCCCAGAAAAGGTTTTACTGTGATTTTCATATCCTTTTGTGGGCGCGACCAAATTCATTCTCCAAAAACAAGATATAACATTCGGTAGAACAACAAATAGAAAATGGACTACTCCCATCTAATTGATCAACCCATGTGACTAAAAAAAGCACCAACAATAGGTACTAATACATCCAATCACACATACCTCTAAGTTATCAACATCAACAAACTCACACCACCTACATATCCAACCCATCAATCTATAAAAGAAATCTCCATGTGCCAACCAGTTGAAGATGACCAAACACATCTAGCAACTCCCACTACATGGGTCGTTCCAAGTCTAAAATATCAAGGCATAACAATTCTACCAATATCATCATATAGAAGTGTAAACCACATTATGTAGTACCAAGGAATCATCCACGATGATATGCACAATCTATAAACTAACAAGAACAACTCACACCACAAGTTTGCACATCTCTCCCAAGTTCTCCACACCCAAAAAAGAAAAAAGATAAAGAACCTCCATGTAATCACCTAATAACATGAATGAAAACACATGACAACAAGCTTGTGATCACTACAGATCCAACCAAATCTCAAACCAATGTAATGTGAAATCAAACATCTAGGAAGACAACCAAGGCTAAAGAGAGCAGCCACTACCTATCATGTACCCATAGAAAATCCTTCTACATACACCCCTAAATTCCAACTGTGTCAAGTATGATATCCTTCACAACACCCCAAATGAAAAATCCATAACAACACCCAACCATTCAATCACTAAGATCAAACATAATATATACAACATGTAATCAACATGGATGTAAGCCTCTCAAAGATCAAACTATTTTATTTTCCATTTCAAGAAATAAACTCAACATCAATGAATATAATCACAATGCATAAGGATATCACCATGCTATCCATCTCTCACAATGAATCCTTCAGAATCATCTAATAGTAGATCAAGATCCATTTCCATGAAAGAAAGCATAAAACACCTGAGAGAAACAATGGACAATACCTCTCAAGTGATAAACTATCGAGTAGACCAATAGTGGGGAATGAGAATGCTCCTTGAAGATATAAAAGCCATCATGACTTATCCAAGAGCAATCTCCTTATTGGTCTATGTTGAACTCACATCCAACCAAGGTGTAGTATCCAAGAAATTTCTACTGAAATCTCACCATGAGTAACCATCAATAACACTTCTCTCATCTCAAGATAATTACAACATCACCATATTCTCCATGTAACCATGAGCATCTACAAATGATCATCTCATTCTAAACTCCAAATGCATCAGTCCACTATCGTGAAGTTCTCAAGCATATGACCAATGAACTCATTACACAAAAAATTCACCATACCACTATCAAAGCTCCAATCATCTAAACCATGAACTTATCATGACATCATGATCTAAACATACCCCTTAGGAAATACATGCTCCAAGTGAACATACTATGGTCTCAAGAGAAATGCATCATGCCAAAACTCTAATGGGAAATCAAGAGTATATAATGACATTAAGCAAACAAACTCTAAACCAACATCACTTGTCAAGCACCACCAACACCTCAACCAAAGACTACAAGAATCCTCTGTGGTTCTTAGATGTTGCACATCTTCCAATAGTGTCCATGCAAATGTGAAAGAACCCTCTTGCAAAAACACATAGTGATGAATCCACAAGCATATCCAAAGATCCCATTGAACCATGAAAACTAAGCTCTCAAGCATCATGACCAAATGTATACTAATCTAAAGATCCTCTAGGTCCACACAACATGTCCACCTAACAACAATACCAAGCGATGCCAAGATCTCCAAAACCAATTAGAAATCACCATCACTATCAAAAGCTTACACAAACCAGTGCACTCAAGCTATCCATGACATCATGATACACATGCTATAGGACTATCCAAGTACTCAACACAATCCATCGTCACATCTCAGAGCAACCACACCAATGCACAAATGAGCATAAACAAGGCCAACTAACAAGTCTTCACCCTCACATAAACAAATCTCGTGGATACAGACAGTCCACTTTTGAGCTATCTCACAACAAACATGTAGGTAAAGATAGCCCACAACATTGCACAACCCATAGATCCAGCCAACAAAAATGTGCAAACCCATCATCGCACTAGAAACAACAAAACTAGGATCTCAAAGAGAATAGCAATGTAGACAACATGACTCAAACACTAGACCAAGCTCAGATCTAATTTTCCAATCATGTCTACAACATGAGCACCATAGTCAAGGAAACCTCCTACCAATACCATGGGCAATTTTGAATGACAAAACACATACCAACACTCCCATGTAGAGAAATAATCATACCTTCTCACACCATGTCAAACTGCAATTATCTCATCCAGTCACACCCCAAAAGCTAGGATCTAGAAAAATAGCTTAACAATAGCTCCACATAACCACAATTTTTTCTTAATTGTGTAAAACCTACAAAACCATAGAGCCATGCAAGTATAAACCATCCTTAAAAGGAAACAACAATTCAAGAACTCCAATCCCATCTCAAGCCAACTCCAAAACCACTAGCATGCACATGTATTTGAGAGAGATAGGCTATTTGAGAAGCTTCCAAACCCTCCAAAGATCAAATCCACAGTCTTCATACAACCGGGGTATCATAAAACTATGCCTTCCAATACCAGGAAAAACATCCATCATAAGCACATTACTCCATGATTGAGAAACAACCCGAGCTTCTCCATATCATTAGGGAGCCCCTCACGCAAACACCCAATATGAAAGCTTTGCTACAACACAACTATAGAGAAATAATATTCCACCCCATGCACTAGGGTTATACCGCTACCACCTAAGAACTTCAAATCACAACATTCCAATATGACCAATTCTAGTTTCTCCATTTTCCCCATATTTCATATTGCGTGTTGAATCAGAAACTTAAAAAAAAGAGAAAGAATTTCTGCTCATCAAAGGATCAATACATTAGAAAATTCCTCCATATTTCCTCAAGCCTAATAGAGTAAGAAATTTTCATAGAAGGAATACCCAGAATCAGAAACACATTAAGAAGAAACACATCTCAAAAGATGGCTTTGATACAACTTGTCGGGAAAATAATGATTGGGTTCATCTTAGAAAGAACATCCAAGGAAAGAAATGCCTTCAGTAATTTTATTTCATTAGATTACCTCAAAGACACATACTACTATGCCATAAAGGCTCGGAAGCATACATAGATCATTTCCCACATTGATCCTTTTAAGAGAAACTCATGTAAAACAACTTGTTTCAATAACACCATTAATAGATTCAACAAACAAAACCAACAACCATGAAATATGAAACAAAATACATGAACACAAAGATATACATGCGAAAAACCCTTACGGGTAAAAAAATCCACACTCCAAAAGCCCAGATTGTCATTGTATTATTCACCAAAAAAATACAATTTTATAGAGTTTACATCTTGTTCCATCTAGAGAGTATTCGGTAACATAACCCATATTTCGATCTCATACAATGAAAGACATCTCTTTCAGCTACACAGCCTCATAGCTCAATGACCAACCTCTTGGCCTCACTATCGCATAAACGCTCAGCCATTGCCTTTTGCAAGATTCATTTCTTTCTGCTACCCATCCTTTTGGCCAGCCTTCCAAGTAACTGCTACTCTCTTTTGAATCTTCAATTGTCACACCCCTTCAGGGTTACCTAGAGCCACACACCATCATCCAACGTCTAATCCTAGATATTGGATAGGTAGTTGAATAAATCTCCATCATCAAACTTAGAGTTATCCACCTAATACCATGATGCCCAATCAAAGAGACATTCATTACCATCTCACCAATGTTCACTGAGAACATTGGCCCACATGCCATCTATCCTCCATGTCATTGCCACCTATCGACCTTCATCATGATCCACCATCCCATTGGGTTTCACATCTGTCGGCATCAAAGTCACTATATCACTAAAAAATCAAACTTCAAAACCTCATGTCAAAGGTTGTGAAGTTTCTAGAACCTATGACACGTCGACAACAAAGGGATGGCTCTGTCGCTCAAAACCCAAACTTTTGAACCTCATGTCAAAAATTGTGAAGTTCCAAAAACCTGTGACACACCGACAACAAAGGTATGACTTTGTCGCTCAAAACCTGAACTTCCAAACCTCATGTTGGAGGTTGCAATGTTCTCAAAACTTGCAACATTCTAACAACAAAGGAAGTAGCCTTTACTTCATAGTCGTTAAGTTAGGAGGATATGAAACTTTAGAATCCAACGGCTTCAATTAGAAAAACTTGAAAACTAGCGACTTAACTCAATGCAATGAAGGAGGAAAACACAAGTTCTCTAGGAAGTCAATCAAGCCAGCAAATTTTAGTCACATTTCTCAACACCATTAAGGTGGACATGAAGAAAATTGATGCTATAGTTAACATGCTAGCTCCTAGAAACATTTCTCAATTACACACTTTACAAGGAAGAATTTAGGCTATTCTTCATTTTGTCTCATCCTTAATTAGCAAATCAAACATTACCTTTCACTTATCTCCTTAAGAAAGACAATTAGTTTATTTGGATTGAGGATTGTAAACATGCTTTTAGGAGTTCTAAATATTATCTCGCTAGTCCACCTATTTTACAACTAGCTATAAAAAACAAACCGTTCATCCTTTACACAGTAGTATTAGCCCATGCTCTTGCAACATTTTTGGCTCAACAAGATGAAAATGGTAAAGAGCAATATATTTATTACATTATATAAACTTTGATTCATTATGAGCAATGATACACAATGATAGAGAAAATATGTTTGGCTTTTGTATTTGCTACTAGTAAGTTGATACATTACTTATTGAATGTTGAAATACATGTGATGATGAAATCATATACTCTAAAACATCTTTTTTCTCAAACCAATTTATTAGGATGCTCAGCTAAATTGGTTATGTTGTTGATTGAGTTTGACCTTAAGTTTGTTTCACAAAAAGCAATTAAAGGACAAGCCTTGATCGACTAGTTAGTTGATGTTGCTTCCCCCCTAGCATTACTAATGGGTATTTTTAGGATCATCATGGAAAAAATAGGCCCTTAAGTGGCAAAAAAATTAGAAAAATCAGAGTTAGGAAACTTGACATAAAAATTTGAATAAGTTATCTATATTATTTCAAAAATATGTAAGAATAGAATATGTAGAAAATTGAATGTAGTTTCTAAACTACTAAGTTTGTTTAAAAAAGAAATCTATTTGGTGAAAATTTGAAATTTTAGCAGGTAGTACTTCAATTTCATGGAAAAATAAGAAATAGGTGTCTATCGACCACCTAACCACAATTAAATCATAATATTTTTTTATAAGATTTTAGATATAAGTAGAGGAATCATGTCGATGTGATGCATATTTTTTTGTAATTTTTTCCACGTAAATAATTAATTATGAATTTTTTGTTACAAATTTTAAGAAATATAAAAAAATGTATGTCTGACCACCTTAATTTTAAGAAATATAAAAGAATCATATGTCTGACTACCTTAACTTGGTCAAAAATTCATGAAATTCATTTTTTCTTTTTTTAATCCTATAGTATGTGATGCATAGAATGTGATGCATGTTTTGGATTCAAAAAATGTGATACCATTTGAAAGCTATAGATGTTTTCAATCAATCTATCAATCAGGACTTTAGTCATAATTTGAATAGAAAATGAATAATAATTACTTATTAAATTCAAAGTAAAGCATAATTTATATTGGTGGAAAGTTGAGAATCTCCTTTAAAAACCCTATTCTTTTCATCAATGTTGGGTAAAAGAAAATTCATTAGCGACATACCCATCATATTGCCACTTTTTAGCCCATCATGATCCTACACATACCCTAATGTAGAAGCATTTCTTGATAAGAGTGTCTTGACTATTCAAGAACATGAAATACATGGGAATTTTTTTTGATGGATGTAAGTGTAGAAAAGGCTCTGACGTGAGAGTTAAAATAGTGCTTCCTAGAGGAAAACCTATTGCCTTATCATATTAGTTAAATTTCCTATGCACGAATAATACCACAGAGTATGAAGCATTAATTGCTAGATTACACATCGCTTTAACCTTGGAAGCCTGAAACATTAAAATATTTGATGATTCACAATTATTCATTAAACAAATAAATGGAACATATCAGGAAAGGCATGAAAAACTATTAAAATATAAGGATTTCACAATGATTTTATTAGAGAAACTTGTTTGATTCATTTACTCTTGACCACATCCCATAAAAGGGTAATCAACATGTAGATGCAATGGAAAGTGAATCTTCTCTTATATCTCCTCAAGATCCTTCAAAAAACTTCACATTAATTATGCATACAGTTATGAGACCATCAATAGAATCTAAAAACTGAGAAATATTATCAACAACCATGGAAAAATTAAGTGAATGGTATGCTCTGATATTTAATTGCTTAAAAGACAGTACCTTTCTCGAGCTAACAACTAAGAACACTAAAGCTCTCCTTTGAAAAATTGTGTAAATATATAATTCTCACTAACATTTTATATCAAAGGTCCTTTGATGGTCTCTTACTTAGATGTGTTAAACAATCTAAAATTCCCATAGCACTTGAACAAGCTCATGTAGGTGCTTGTGGAGGTCATTTTGGAGGAATAACATTAGTCCAAAAACCAACCCGCATAGGATACTATTAGAGACATATGGAACAAGATTGCTTTGCATACATTAAAAGATGTCACAAATGTCAAGAACATAGCAATTTTATTCACACTCCCACCTCTAAACTTTGTGCTCAAGTTCCTATTTGGAGCTTTGTGGTTTGGGGTTTAGATCTCATTGGAAAAATATCATCACATTCCTCCACCAGACATACATTCATAATCACTATTTCATGAAATGGGTAGAAACAATTCCCCTTTGTTCAACAATTTCCAATGTAATATTCCATTTCATATTGGAACACATTATTTCATGCTTTGAACTTCCTTCCAAGTTAGTTTCGAACAATGGGACCCAGGCCTTTAAGAATAATTATGTGAAGAAGTTCTTAGAGACATTTAACATTTAACATCATTTCTCAACACCCTACTATTCACAATCTAATGGTCAAGCTGAATCAACTAATAGAACCCTTGAACAAATATTAAGGAAAACCATTAGCAAACATAATAAGGATTAACACACATAGGTAACACGTGTTATGGTCCTATCACATGAATGTTGGATTATCCACTAGAACTACCCCTTATAACCTCATCTATGGAACCAAAGAAATAATTCCCTTGGAGTTAGAGATTCCTATGTTAAGAATTAATCTTCAGGGACTTATTGATGATAACATTTATAAAGAAAAATGATTATATTAGCTTGAAATGCTTGACGAACAATGAATTAACTCTCTTGAGTGCCTCTAGGATTACTCTAGGAGAAAGCAACATAGTTACAATGAAAATGTTATCCCTCAGTCATTTAATAAAGGTAATTTTGTGTTATTTGAGAATCAACATAATGTCAATTCCAACCCAAATAGAAAAGGAAAGTTCAGCCCTAATTTTCTAGGACCTTACAAAATCATAAAAAATTATGGGTCTAGAACATACATGTTAATAGAAATGGATGATACACCTCTTAAAGAACCTATCAATGCCATGCATTTGCACTAATATTATATCTAACCCTCTTGAATTGTGTGAGTTAGTAGATGAAATTCTATATGCTCTCGCATTGCTTCATTCTTGACAGAAAATTATTTGTTTGTCTTGAATACTAAAGTAATTATTTAAATTAACTTTTAGGTGGTTACCTTAGGTTTCATGCTATTCAAGTTCATCTTGTCTGTTATGTTAGATCTTAGATCCTTACATGCATTTACTGTTCTTTAATTAGATCATAGGTGCATTTAATTTAGCATAACATACTTAATCACAATATCACATCTAAAAAAAACTAGAATAGTTTTAAATTAGATCTAGTAATGCATGTTAAATCATGGAGACATTCATTAATATTCTTACAAAGATTATCTGATAAATCACATTTCCATTTAACACTAAACACATAAGCATAAATAATCAAACATTAAATGATCATATATATATATATATATGTCCCAAAGTTTCAAGTATATGTCATCAATATATACAATGCTAATGTGTTCTATGGCTACCAAATCCGTCAAGATATGGTGATTGCATCTATCTAGACACATTACATCAAGAGATGGTAGTATGTGATCATGATCATGAATAGACAACTGCATCCAAAGCATACTATAGACCATGTGCTCCTCCAATGGCCTCTCGGTGACCTTCTGCTAGGCAATATCTCTCTTCATCTAGCATGGCCATCTCTACATGGAGTCTCTCAACCTCTGTTAGACCTCGAGATGATTGGATCTCCTCATAGGTAGCCTTGGCTTGGTTGATGCGCCTAGTAGCACCTCGTGCACTACCCTCAATCTTACATAAGGCCCAAATAGCTCTTAGTCTTGCTCCACGATGGTTAGGGGCATGTAGTATGTAGCCTCATCTTTAAGAATGGAGGGCACTATCTCTATAGAAACCTATCAGTAGAGGTCCTATAAATCTCTCACAACACTTGCAAGATAGAAATTATGAAGCTAATCAGTACACATCATGATATATATATGAAAATGGAAATCATAAGCATAATCATAAATAAAATGTCAACACCTAGGTCTCCAAATAGCTGTGCAAAGATAGCCTCATCCTGTGCAGGAGGAATGGAATATGTGCTAGCCTCTATGTGCTCATGGGTGCTAGTGCATGCTACGACTATTGACTATGATATGGTAACATGAATGGGAGAGGGATCTCCCTACTCGTAGGAAACTAGACCCTCATATACTATGCTACTTCCCTCACTCATCAACTCCTCCTCCTCCACCTCCTCTCCCTCATAATTAGGGTTTATTGTCGAGTCATATTCTTCATCTATCTCATCTGTGAATAGGTCGATGACCCTAAGCCCTGTATCCTCAACTATATCCTCCTCCTCATCCCTCTGATCTAGGAATGGTCCTCCATAGGGAACATGAGCTGGCCATGCTATTATCCACCACTCATCATATATGTCTATAGTACCAATGTCATCAATGTCCAAGACTGGGGCACATCAAGGCCACTATCATCATAGTCACTGGCGATGACATCATTAGAGGTGAATTGTCTAGTGTCTCTTAGCCTCTAAGCACTCTACATCGATTGCTTGTAAAAGGGTTGTGCTACTGGCACTACCTAAATCTAACTAAACTGTCACATGACATGATCATAGTAGAATGGTTGTACTACATAATCATGTTTTCCTAGTATAAATCTATCCCTTTTCATACTCCTCAACTGTTGAGTCTCATTTGACCACTGTGGCATCAGTTGGTAAGGTCTCCACAAGACCTCCTCCTAATGAAGGAAATTGGTCAAATATGACTCTCTAATATAAAATATCTTTGACCTACCATGCCCACCTCAATGGATAAATAAAGGCACGGAGGTGATTGATGGCAAATACCAAAGGGAATCTTGTTAGTTTGGTGCATGTGATATGCTCTAGACAACACACTTGTAGAAGTGTACAATGCACCATACTGTCCACCTCACGATATTAAGCCTCCCAAGATAATTATATAAATGTGCTAAGATGTTGTGGCCCCAGGAATATACTATTCTATGGTGCTACATTTGTCTGATCATGTAGAATAGGCCTCTGTCTAGGTGTGCTACCAAACCATCAAGGACAACTACTAGTGCTATTGTAAAAATAATAACCCTCCTCAAGAGTAAAGATTGCACATAGAGTAGCCAAGATAGCTCAATGTGTGGCCCCACAATCTCCTCTTGAATTGTTCCATCCAAGCAATATCCCATATGAGCTCACATCTATAAATATGATCGCTCCCCTACAAAGTGTATAGTCTCAATATGGATAGGAACTAGAAGGATGCGATGAACATCCTTTAAGGTGATCTTCATCTCAGCCGTAGGTAGGTAAAAGCTACAAGTGTCAGCATCCCATATCTTAGCTAAATCTATCAACATGGCATCATGGTACCTCATGGGAGGGATGAGGTATTCCCAGTAGATACCAGTAGTCTACAATGTATGAATATCAACCTCTGATAATGCAAAGACCAAGTCTTGCAGGCGAGAGAATTTCCTGTCGTTGAGACATTATTGTCACTGGGAGGGTATCTAACAAAAAGGAGCCAAAATATGTTCTATAAGCATTTTAAAATCTAAAATCTTTACATGTCAATAATCAAAAAGTGTGACAAAGTTGTTCTATTGCACTTTTCTAAAGCTCCTAGACACTTTATTTCCATTTTGGGATACTTCAAGAAGAAATGGGACAATTTACAAAAAAGTGGGATACTTTGCAAAAAATGGGACACTTTGCAACTAAAGGGGACACTTTGCAAAAAAAAGGGACACTCTGCGAAAAAAGGGAAACTTTGCAAAACTTTCTTCTAGGGTCCTAAATCAACCTAGAAATGCATAAATATAAATTAAATGCATAAAAGCAAAGCTAAGGTATAGAAAATCACCTCACCTAGTGTTGAAGGTCACCTCATGCTATCTCCTCTCATAACATATCAAGTCTCGAGGGCATGTACTCTTGTTGGATCAATATTTTCACCTACTATTCAACAAATTCAAACTACAAGAAGGTAAAAGACAAAATAATCAATAATTACTTTACATTTTACTCTTATATATGTTAAAATTAGGGAATTACTATATTAGGGTTAAGAGTGTTTTTCATTCAAATTAACATAACGGGGGCTAGAGAGCTCCATTTTCAACACTGTTTGTTGCATTCAAATCATAATTCCACTCTTGTTCTCATCAAATGTCTATCATTATGTGGTATGGTACTTGAAAATACCCTATGATGTGACTTATCCAATTTGATGTGGCTAGATTGCTACCTTGATTCCACCTCCATAAAGCAAGTGGAATCAAGATGGACATACATCTACCCTTGAATTTGATTTCTATGAGAAATTAGATAATAGGATTTTTGAATGACTAATGAATTCATGTTGCAAGATGTGGTTTCTAACATTTTGGTTTCATATTTCTAACATAGAATAATCTATCCCATCCATGAGCCGATTAGAAACCTTTTCCTTGTTATATGAAGGTTCCAAGAAATTTCCATATTGATGGATTATATTACGAAGTTTCTACAAATTGTACCCATTGAAAAGCTATAATTCCATTCTACAATAATGTCTAATCCTTACTTCATGTCCATCTAGCCAATTAGCTTAGAAGCCTCCTATTGCAAGCTCATGTCTAAAAGAATGATTCGATAATGTTTCCAATCTTACTGATGGGATCAAATCTATCCCTTTCTTCATATAAATTCATTTTTAAATGATTCATCTCTTACTCAAATTTTCTAGGATTATGTATTCTTGAGCATGCATAATTACCCACTTAGAGGAGGAAGGAAAATTTTCCCTTATATTTTCTAGTGATCAACCTTTAAATTTATAAAAAAATTATGCAAATATCTAATAACAAGATTTTTTCATTAGGATACCTAAGGACTTTGTAGAGTTCTTTATCAAATCCATCCAATCTAATGAAATTTAAAAAAAATGCTAGATAGACCAATTTTTGGGACTAGCCATAATCTTAATTGCATTCAAAGATAACATGTTTACATAATCATTTTATAATTTTTCCTTATGATTATATAAATAAATATATCATTCACCATACTTTGATGTTTTCATATTTTCTTCACTTCTAGCTAGCGATAATGATCTCCTAACTATGAGGTGTCCACTTTATTTAAGAAAATAAGGTTATCTTGAAAAGATGATAAATACACCAAATATAATGTCATATGGAAATTTGTTGATTCTAACACCTTTGATTTTTTCTCACATAGTGTCTCACTGATGAAAGTGGCTTGGTATATTATCTTTTCATCATAAATCTAAAATATCAAGTGTGACATCTAAGGATAGAAGTCCTTGGCATTATGAAAACCATATACTCTAATGAGAAATGTGATGAAATACTTGGGGTGTTCCAAAAACTCACTCTTATCCAGATGACTCATGCCATATTCATTGTATAATTCCATAACTATAGAAAAAAATATCATTTATGATGTTGGTAACTTATGTAGCTATGCTCTTAGAGTACTTCAATTCCTCCTTCAAGTTTAAATTATCATATTGAGCATAGGTAAGGATACCAAACAATCTTTCAATGAAATTTAAAAACTGATATCCAATATGGTTTGGCTTGTAGGCATCAATATCTTTCACTAATTTTCATTGTTCTCTTTAGCATAGACCAATACTAGCTTTAGAGATTAGGGAAAATTTTGAAAAATTACATCCTACACCAACCCTAGATTTTCCATGTTTTGAGCCATTAGAATTCTACATCCTTTAGCATTGATCCTCTATAATAATTGTTGAACATTTGCATGTCCAAGATCTATATCTCCTATAAATGTATAGAGTGAAAAATATTTGATGATAGAAGATATCCCTTTTACTCATACTTCATTGCTTTTAGTGGTTGTTGTTCTCCTTAAATATATTCTACCAAAGAAACACCAAGTCATTAGCTATTTCAACCATATAATATCCATATATAGGTTAGTGATCCAAATCAAACCATTTTATTACTTGAATAGATTATATCATACAATGGGTTATCCCACAATACTAGTTTACAATTTTTGGCCAAACTTGACACTGAATTATTTTTTTCTAACTAAATCTTCACTTTCGAACATTTATAGCGGCTAAACCATGAGGAATTTGAAGATGACACAAACTAGTGATTTGTGACATTTTGTCTATAGATTCTAAATATATTTTTTTCAAAAATTTTGCAATCAGATTGCATTTCTTTTTCCATCTCCTTCGAAAACTAGTTGTTTTTAGTAAACACTATTCTTAAGGAGTGGCACTCATCATATAACACTTTTTTTTTTCCATAAAAGATAAAATTCTATTTTTTTCAAATTTAGATTTGTAACTACAATATCTAGTGCTTCCAAAAAAAAATTTTAGGTAATTGATACCAGAGGGGGTAGCTCCCTATATTGCTTAAATAAGAAAAATTTACAAGCCATACGAATCTTTAGTGATGCTCATCCGCCTTGGTTTGCTCATGGCTAAGCGGATCATCACACTTCTGGAGTTCGTGAAGATTTTTTGTGCATGGCCTTTGGAGGTTATAGCCACATGTTTACTGTGCTTCCCTTGTAGGGGAGTCAGTATTGATGATCTCCTGTAGGCCGTCAGGAATGGAGATTTGATCACAGATTACCTCTAATGTACCGCCCTGCAACATTGTTCCCAAGTTTTCCATGAACTCCATAGCCATATTGGCTTCTCGATATGTATGCTTAATGTTGAAAGTATCTAGTTTCTCCAATATTTTCCTAATTAGTTTCAATGTGCCTATTAACTTCCAGCTTTTTGTTGTCCTTTTGGCCACCATGGATATACATATTAGCGAGTCACATTCAATCTCCACAGATTTGAATCCTTGTTCGATGCATAGGTTGATGCCTCAGGATAGGGTTGCAAATTCGGCTTCATTGTTAGTGGCCACCCCTAAACTCTCCACACATGCCCCTAAGCAGATACCTTTCCAGTTTCGTATCACACATCCTATTGTGACCACACTAGGATTTCCAATTGAGGTACTGTCAAAATTGAGTTTGACAGCGTTCTGACGTGGGGGTATCCAACATGCATCTGCACGTAACTTACTTTCAATGTTTAGCGATAGATTTGGCACTTTCAAGGTTTGCCAACACTTCTGTATTTTCCTCTCCCACTGTGTGAACTTTGTATCCTCTGGTCTTTTCCTGATTGAGTTTGACACCTCACAAATGCTAGCTTCGATTCTTCTCATTATATTCTCTTATGGGAGGGAGCAGTCACAAAATATTCTATGGTTCCTTTCTTTCCATATATGCCACACCACCATTGATAGTGTGGCAATCCAGATGTTTTCCCAAATACCTCCCTTATTATTCCTTGGAAAACTTCTCGTGAATTCCATTAAATCCATTGGTCAAGGGGTTTCCCAATTGAGAGCAGCCATGATTTTGTCCCAACATTTAGTCGCATACTCGCAGGTGAGCAACAAATGATTGATGTTTTCACTATGTTTATTGCACAACGAGCAAAAACTAGGTCCAAGTATGCCTATTTTTGTCAACCTTTCATCAGTGAGTATTCATTTGCGCACATTCATCCATAAGAAGGCTCTAGCCTTTGGTAAGAGACCCTTGTTCCAACACAAAACAACGGGCCATTCCTGATCATTTTGTTGTGAGCATAGAAGTTGGTAACTCAAGCGGATAGAATATTTCCCAGATTTCACACCTGTCCAGATGACTTCGTCCTCTTCTCTTGTGAGCCATAATTTGCAGGGGGAGAGTAGATCCATTAATGTTTATTTATCCTTGTCTGGAATAACGTAGTCATCTTCTCGGATCTAATATGTTGTCGTGTGCTAGCCTGCTTTAGTTTCGCAGGTGTACTGGTTTACTTTGCTTCCTCTTGCCTCAGTGACTCATTTCATCCATTCTCTATTTGGGAGGATTCCAGAGAGTGCCTGAAAACCATTCCAGGAATCCATCCAAAAATCGGCCACTGCACCATTCCCAATCATCCATGAGACATGTTTCGTTATTATTTCCTTGTAGTTCCACAAGAATCTCCACATAGTCGAGCCCCCACTTGAGTTGGCCATGGTGAATATGTGTTCAGGTCTTCATTTTCCAGATATTTCTTCCTCATCAATTTGCACCATTGTCTATCAGACTATTGATATAGTTTCATAGTGTTTTATTGAATTTTTTTTCTTAATCAAGTTTTGAAGTCAAACCAATTACAATTTAGACAAGGCGGACCATATAGCATATAAATGTTTTTGTATGTATCAAAATTTATTTATTTTTTTTATTGGATCAAGGACTTCAATATCTAGTGCACTCATATTTTTTAGTTTTTTTTATGATCTTCTATTTTTCCACATATGCAAAACAGAGAGTTTGATTTTTGGTGAAAAACCTACATTCACAAGAAATAAAAATAAAATAGAATAATAAAATTTAATTTAATTAAAATCATACTTTTTTGGAAACTTGTAATAAGGACTACATACTTACAAAAATTAAATTTTAAATGAATTCAGTTGATTCCCCAAAAGGTAAATCAAAAGTGGTTTTTTATCAGCATTTTGATAGGTGTAAAGGAGATTTTGTTATAAGTATGGTTTAAAACTAGCGGAGTTCTATCCAAGGGGCTTGGTCTAAGGTGGTTTGATCAAATCTTCTTCAATTGGAATCCTTTAAATGAAACTTCTCAAGGCTTAAATCATTATATTTTCTAAAAATATGTGATTTTAGCAAAAATCATGATCTCCCAGAAAGTGTAAACTACTATTGTGGCAACACCCCAATACAAATATAGTGAGTAGCCAAGAAAGGAAAATATCATAACATTTTTACCATAATCTCTACCAAAAAAAACCTATTATAGAATTGTATTCCACGATCCTAACATCATTCATGCTTTATTTATTAGGGATTTAATAATTTTAAAGTCTTAAACCATAATAGAAGCATGAAATCAATTTATTTCAAAGTGTTTTTGTTTCATCTAGAAGGTGTCATACTAAATAATTACCCACGTTTGATGCTAGCTATAAAGACCTATGAAAGGATGACATAATTAGGAAAAAGTTACCCATAATTTTAACAAATGGATCTAGATGTAAGGGAAAATAGGACCATACGATTAGGGCACTCGAGGAAATTTAAAAAAAAAGAATAGGGAAAATTTTCCCAAAATTCACTAACACATGAAAAAAAAAAAAAAAACTAAAATAAATAGGGAAAAAGAAACAAGAATGAAATAACCAAATAACAATCATCATCAGTGCACTGAGGAGAAACCTTCATAAATAATGAAAAAACATGGACAACATGGTTGAAGGTGAGAACCAACTAAATCATAGCTAACAAACAACAACAATAAACACGTCACTTCAACAATCCTCACATCATAACTTAAAATAGTGAGAAAGAAGCAAAACTAGTTACGTAGCTCAAGGAATGTGAAGGCAAATTGATTAAAAGTAAAAATAGGAACAAAAAGATTCAAATAATCTATACAAAAAAAATTACCATTAATTTGGCGTTGAGGTGGTAGGTAAGGGTGATGTCATATCCCAAGTATTAGAGTTTCTAGGATTCACCATGATATTAATAGTGCTACAACTACAGTTAGTTGACTAATTATTTCTATGAGGTATGCTATAGATGAACCTTGAGCTACTGAGGACAAAAAATAATTTATAATGGAGAAATATTATAGAACATTTTCTCCAAGGTGAAAAATATTTTATTATGTAATTTAGCATTTGAAATAAAAGGAGGGGGTAAAACAAAGTATTTATAAATGATCACATAGCTATAAATGAAAGATTGAAAGAATAATTTATCCTTCATGAGGAGATAATTTTACCTATTAAAAGGAGATGAATACGTGCTATTTAATAAAACCCTTTGTAAATGTGTGTGTTGTAATGTAATCAAAGGCGCATTGTTTGGATGGCACCCTCATGATATTATATAAATCTTTGAGGGGAACTATGAAATCAATTATGAAGATTAGTTAATAAAAAAGGTAGTTTTGTAGGCCATAGGCATTGGAGAAAAGGCATAAAGGGAATGTTCAACTAAAGATCCAAGGTGTCACTAAGATTTTTGTAGCCAAGACTTTACATTGAACAATTGCTCTATTGTGTATGTTTCACATGTTATGTTCTAAATGGGACTATTTCCTCCTAGATTATATCATAGCTATGTGGGCCAAAACCATTGTGAACTTCTATCGGTGGGAGTGTTGTTCTATGTGATCTAATTTAGATAAGTATGGAGTCTATTGTTATTGAAATATGTTCGAAATTATATAAATTTGGATAGGCTTTAATTATAATCTTTTATGATTAATAATTCTTTGTATTTATGATGAAAATATATTATATTCACATTGAATTTAATCTGTTATTTCTTTATTTTTATTTTATTAGTAAGGATGTATTATTTAGACATACCTCGCATTAGTGGTGCTCACAAGGAGGACCTCCTACCCTTCAACATATTCAATTTAAAATCGGGTAATCACCTTTATTCTATTAAGAAACCACTATGGAAATCCAAAAGCCATTATTTGGAATTCTAACTTAATATGTTACTTTAGGGACTCAAACAGCTATCTCCATCTTGAAAACCTTATGACCTTCACAATTAAACACAACCCCCACGACAAATCTGTTAATATTTTTAATTAGATAATTATAATATCATAATTTTTTACACATTTCTTTGTGTTCTTGATATTATCTTTTAACTCTAATAGTTAGAAATAATAAACTTTATGAAATGTGTTCTTCATATTATCTTTTAGCTCTAATATTTAGAAACAATAAACCCATCTATTTCAGAGTCCGACGGAAAGCAGAATGATCACTACTTTATTTAAACGTTACAACATGTTTCAAAGAGAGAGGCCAAAGCAGGATGAGCACTACCTCAACCAGGGATGGCTTCATTATTATTTTGTATTCTAAGCATTCGAAACGAATTCGATCAGACGCATTTTTTAATGAACGAGCTATAGTGGGTTTGGTCGTCGTAGAACTCGTTCCACAGCATGACTCCTCCATACTCGGGGCATTCCTTCACCTTGGGTAGCACGTCGGAGATGAGTATGCTTGCAGGAATGAAGCCACCAAGGTATGTAGCATTGGAGGAGGCAGGAAGGCCAACGAAGAAGCTCTGTTTTTGAGTGGTAGTGGTTACAGTCGTGATCCACTGTTTCCACGAACTCAACAGTTTGGAAGCGTCCCCATCTGCGTACTGGCAGGACGGATAATTATAGAACTTGATCCACACGTAGTCGAACAGTCCCGTCTGCAAGGCATTTTCGTCGGCCGGTTGTTGACTGCTCGTCAAGTCCGCTAATAGTGGTGGTAAGCAATACGGAGCAGCGCTGAGATAGATTTTCTTGGAGGAGGTGCTAAGAGCGGACACGGCCCTGGCAAGATCGTCCCAGTGCTCCGACGTCGTGTATTGGATATGGAAGTCGATGCCATCCAGAACGGCGGATCCCAGAGGCCTGGACGCCGACGTCCCTCCAAGAAAGTTGTTCCACAGATATCTGGCTACGTTCTGCGCGCCTTGGGAGGACCCGATTGCACAGTTTCCTTTTTCGCCTCCCAATGAGAGAAACACCTTTACCCCTTTGGACTGGCAGGAGATAATATCGGCGCTGAGCGATTGGCAGCCTCCAGAAGAGGGGTCGCAGTGGCCTGCGAGATCGAGCACCGGCGTCCGCCCGTAGCCAAATGTCGTCAAAAACCCGAGAATCACAATTGCAAAGTTACCTGTTGCGCAGGTTTCGGCAAGGGATGGTTCGTTGGGATTTTGGCCCCAGTATATGCTAATGCTTCCAGCCGATGCCTCGCTCCACAGCAGAGCGAGTATTAGGCCAATTGAGCTCGCTTTCATTACGTTCCTCTCCATGCCTGCCATGAATATAACCGTTAGTGGATTGCCTAAACTCTTGGATTCGGCTCCTTATATAGCTCGCCGGGCTCTGCACGTTCTACGAAAATAATTATTTTAGTTATTATTTTAATAAAACGTGTACCATGCTATCTAATAAAAATATGTTTGGACTCCCTGTCATTGGGGGGATGTGTGTTGGATTCACTTTAATTATTTTGTTCGTTATTGTTTCGCCAAGTAGTTTTATTTAATGATTTGTCTCTATGTGTTTTTTTTTAATTGAGTAATGTTTAGTTTCTTTGGGGGTTTATATTTTTGAAATTTAGGTGCCTAATGATATTTAGTTATGTGGCTTTCATATACATTTATTTTCTAAATATATTTATTATTTCATTGATGATTATAGTTAAGTCATCTTCATAAAATTTATTTTAGTGAAGGCATACGATATCGCTTATAGTTCACACATTTGATTTGGTAATGACTAGATTTTATAGTGTACAATATTTATTTGTCTAAAGAAAAGACATTGGATTATAACTCTACTTCATTGGTTGATCTTCATGTATTATCCTTTTATTATTATGTTAAGTTGATTAGGTGGATATAGGATGGATATACGATAGTCTTATCATATACTAATTGTCAAAAAGGGGTTTACTTCAAGTTATTTTTTTCTTTGCACATGATTATATTTATATTTAATTTATAAAAAAATAATAATCTTTTAAGGTGTGGGAAGATATTTTATGTAGGACTCAAGACATGTGAAAATTGCACTTTGTAATTAAAATTGTGATTAAAGAAAGTGCGTTAAATATCATGCAAAATTTATCAGTATAGAGTGTAAACACTAGTAATAAGTAATTAAGGTTAGTGTGTTTTAAGTTTTAAAAAATGTTTTCAGCATTCACTAGTATAGTAAATGATTACTTTTACATAAGTCACAAGTATCCTTAAAATATTTTAGGGTTTGGACATTTGTTTACAAATACTAGTAGACTCTTCTTCATTCTTATTATGTAATTTTTATTATAATTTTCATGTTCATTCCTATGAATGTAATTTATAGTATGGACTCTAGTTTTTGTCATGAATGGATGCACTATTTTTTTAGCTTGTTGAAAGGAATTTAATCATGTGCACTAAACCATATTTAGATGCATATAACAATATCTTTCTTTAATAACTTGTGATGTTAGGTTTAAAAAAATAGGGACTTGTATCACCCACATGTTGCCAAGTTTGGAGAAAAAATTATATTTTCATGTAATTTTAATTAACCAATTATTCAAATTTTGTTCATCCATTTATATTGTAACTAAGGAGGAGGATCATTTAATAATCCTTAATTTTATTATTCCTAAGTTATCCAAGTGCTCCTCTACATATATAGTTGACAAAGGGTTTCTCCCTTAATTTTTTTTTGCTCTTCATTTATTTTTGCTTCCCTAGCCCCTTTGTAGTTTTTGGTGGAAATACACAAAAATATAAAACCCTTATCATATAAGAGAGATCTCTCTCACACATGTAGAGGAAAATCACTATATTAAAGGTAACATTCCCACATCTATGACAAAATTTATAGCTATTCATTATAGACATCACTTGTAACTTTGTAAAGGAGTGAGCTGACAAATTTAAATGTTAACAAATTTTGCCAAGATGATTGTTGTTAAATGAATTTCTATAATCGCACTTAATACATATTTTTTTAGTAAGTTATTATTGTACACTACAAATGAAGTTCACTTAATAAGTGATGAGGTGGGAGGGGAGAGAACATAAAATTTGAAGAAATAAAAGAAATCAACAAAGAAAAAAAAATCAATGATGAATAATAAAAAAAATAGAATAAAATCAAGATATTAAACTGTGTAAAAAAGTAATAATTTTTCACCTAAGGGTGATCCCACAATAGTGGTTTACAATTTTTGGTGAAACTAGACACTAAAATATTTTTTTCTAACTAAATCTTCACTTTTAGGCACCTATAGCAGCTAAACCATGACAAATTTGAAGATGATGCAAGCTAGAGTTTCATGACATTTTGTCTATAGATTCTAAATATATTTTTTTCAAAATTTTTGGAATAATATTGCACTTCTTTTTCCATCTCTTTCGCAAACTAGTTTTTTTCTTCAGAAAACAACATTTTTAGAAAGTGACACTCACCGTATAGTGTATAACTTTTTTTCCATGAAGGATAAAATTCTAATTCTTTCGAATTTAAATTTGCAACTCCAATATCTAGTGCTTCCACTTGGTTAGGTAGTGTTTTATTGAATATTTTTTCCTTAATCAAGTTTTGAAGTCAAACGAATTACAATTCAAACATAGGAGGACCGTATAACACGTGACCTTTTTTGAATGTATTGAAATTCAAATTTTTCTTTATTTTTGGATCAAGGACTTCAATATCTAGTACACTCATATTTTTTAATTCTTTTTTGATAATCTTATATTTTTCCACATGTGCATAACAGAGAGCTTGATTTTTGGTGAAAAATATACATTCACAAGAAATAAAAAATAAATATAATAATAAAATTAAATTTATTTAAAATTAAATTTTTGGGAAGTTTATAATAAGGACTACATACTTCCAAAAAATAAATTTTAAACGAATTCATTTGATCCCCCAAAAGGTAAATCAAAAGTGGTTTTTTATCAACATTTTGATAGGTGTAAAAGAGACTTCATTATAGGTATAGTTTAAAACTAGCGAGGTTCTATCCAAGGGGGTTTGATCTAAGTTAGTTTTATCAAACCATCTTCAATTGTGTTAGAATTAAACATGCTCTAATACAATGTTAAAATTGGGTATGGTTGCCAAGAACTAGAGACCAAATGGAAAGCACAAAAGAGAGAGATGAATATGACAAGAATAAACTATATTCAATGTCAATGATATGAGATGATTATGATTAATTACAAATGAGAGAAACCCCTTGGTTATATAGCCAAGGTGAGATGCAATATGTCATAGGATTATGACAAGTGTCTTAATGATATGACATGAGACAACTAATCACACTTACCTAGGTTCACATGTAGTAGTTGTCAAAGGATAAGATAACAACTAATGACAACTAAGACCTTCTAGAAAGATTCCTTCTCATGACCTAAGTAAACTTAACATGTGTAAATAAGTCCACTAGTAATGAATTAACTGGGTACAAGACTTTATTTACACCAACAAATTGGAATGCTTTAAATGGATCTTTTTAAGGTTTAAATCATTATATTTTCTAAAAATATGCGATTTCAGAAAAAATCAGAATCTCCCAGAAATTATAAACTAGCTTTGTGGGATCAACACTAATAAACTTTCCAGTGGTGATAAAAAATGGAAAAAGGTGATAAAAAGAAATAAAAATGGAACTTGACTACTTTTGGTGGGCCGCGGTCCATGGGAGAACTCTCACCATTGATGTTCTCAATAAGAGGGGTTTTCAACTTGTGAAAAGATGTGTTCTTTGTCTCTCAGATGAGGAGACTATCAACCATCTTCTAATTAACTATCCTTTTGTTGGAGATGTTAGTTCCTTGGCCCTAAATAATATCATTTCTTATCAAGTGTTTCCCAGGGACTTGAAAGAGCTACTGAATCAATGGAGCTTGTGCTTGTTTTCTCATCCTATAACTAAGGAGTTCTAGAAACAAGTTTCCCCCTTGGTTTGCTAGCATCTTTACAAGCAAAGAAAAAGTAGAATCTTCAGGGAAAAGTAGAGTAGTGGTGAATTGTTCTATTGTGCTAAGTAGAAAATTGTTGAGAACCTAAATTCAAAAACCTTTGGACTCTCAAAATATATGCCCAACTATACTGGCATCTGAGAAAAATAGATTTTGGTTTCAACCAAGACTTAACCAAGGTCAACTGGGCCAACATCATTAGTAGGAAACTAACTCTTTGGAGGCCCCCCTTGGAGATTGGGTTAAATTAAATTTTGATGGATGCTCTAATGGAAACCTTCTAGAGGTTTGATAAGAGACCATAACAAGAGTTGCATCGAAGCCTATACTAAATGCATTAGTCATTCTACCAGTGTGGAGGTAGAGGCCTCGAAAGCTTGGAGGGGTATTAAGAGGTTAAGAGAAATTGGCTATCACAGAATGTTAATTGAAGGAGATTCTAAATTGATTATAGATTTCCTTAATGGCCTAGTTAATCCCCCTATAAAATCAACAACCTTATTCAAGACTCCAAATGTGTGTTATCCTTTATGGAAGGTTTTTTTGTGTTCCATATTTTTCGTGAATGAAACAATGTTGTAGACGCTATCTGTAATATGGGGTGCTCTTTTCCACATTAGTAGTTTTGGAAATTTGAGCATATTTTGACCCAAATTAAGGAGTGGTTGGCTAAGGAATGACTTAGAGTGACCTACCCTATGAGATGATGATGTTTCTTTTCTCTCTGGTTTTCAGGTTGTGTTTCTATTAGAGGAATGGGATGGTTGTCTCCTTCCTCCTTTTGAATTCAAATTTGAACTGTAACGTTCATTTGTGGGCATGCCATAAAAGACAAGATACAAGTCAGATGGGGATGTGCATTGATTGCAATGGTGATGTCGAGTACAAGGTGGGTAGTATGATGTCATCTTTCCCTTTTATTTCCACCATTGTGTTTTTATACGATAGTAGGGTTCTAATCATCTATTGATGTTGATAGGATATCTTAAGGGAAAGTCTTCGATGACATGGGATAATTTTAATAATAATGAAAAGGTGAGCATCATTTGGACTTGTGCTTTTGTCTTTGCTTCCCTTGAGGTTAATTATTTAACCATTACATATTTCATAAGGGGGATTTTATTGAAATGACCGAGGTTCCTTCTCCTCTTGATGCTAAGGATTTGAGGGTTATTTTAATATTGATTTCTAAGTTACAGAGCTTTTTTTTAATAAATACTTGCATACTTCCTATGCTTTGGATGGTTAGTGATCTTCTCAATGGATTCTTAACCTACAAATGGATTTTATCGTCCATTATTACCAAATGTGGTGGTTGTACCCACATAGATTCTCAATACTGGAGCAAGTTCAGTGAAATCTAAAGGAGGATTTATCAAACTCTCATTTTTGAAATGAATTATGCTAAAGTCATCCATAGACCCTTCTCAAAGTTTAGTGACTTTGACATCTTGCTAAAGGATGTTTGGGTTGCTACATTTTTGTTAAACTATGGACACGACTATATTATTGTGACTTCTATTTTTTTTTCCCATTGTAACTATTGTGGTACTGGTTAAAAATTTATTCCTTTGGTATTGTTACAGTGTTTAGGGTGAAAATAGGATTTACCAAAATCAAAATGATAGACCACCAATTCTCACCCTAAAACATGTGATTTTGTGTATGATATGATGTAAATAATAATTAGAAATCAATCATAACTATTATAGAAACTATGAAGAGAGTTTTGATAGGCTAGAATGATGTGTACCTTGCTAAAAAAAGTTGTTTTTAGGTCATATGAGACTCATTCACCTTTAGTGGAAAATGGGTCCCTGTTAGGGTTTCTAAAACTAAGATCTAGGTTATGTTCCTTGATTCCTGCACTCTTAGATCCTCAGTTATCAGCTTCCAAAAACTTTTAGAAAATTTTGTAGCCTCCTTTCCATGTTCTTGCAATATGAATGAAAACTTTGCAACTTGACAACTTTGACAATTTTGCTTCAAACTTGTTCTCCACTTAATCTTCAACCTATAAATTTGCAAACACACATTCAAGAGGAGAAAAGCTTGTTGATTGTTAGTGAATAGGGGTTTTCCTAACTCAATCCCCTTGTAGGTAATTAAACCAACTAATTAAATTTAGTTATGTGGTTTTCATATACATTTGTTTTTTAAATATAATTATTATTTCATTTATCATTATAGTTAAATAAAATCTTATTTTAGTGAAGGCATACGATATTACTTATAGTTCACACATTTTATTTGGTAATGAATAGACTTTATAGTGTACAATATTTATTTGTCTAATGAAAATACATTGGATTAGAACTCTACTTAATTAGTCAATCTTCATGTATCATCAAATGGTATATTTCTTTTATTATTTTGTGAAGTTGATCGAGTAGATATAAGATAGTCTTATCATATACTAGTTATCAAAATGGGTTTACCTTAAGTTATGTTTTTCTTTGAACATTATTATATTATATTTAATTCTATTAAAAATTAATAAATTTTCAAAGTGTGGGAAATATATATATTTTTATTTAAGACTCAAGACATATAAAAATTGCACTTTGTAATTAAGATTATAACTCAAGAAAATCTCTTAAATATCATGTAAAATTCTTCACTATATAGTGTAAAAATTACTAATAAGTAATTAGGTTTAGTGTGTTTTAGGTTTAAAAAAATATTTCAAGACTAATTTATCATTCACTAGTATAGTAATTGATTACTTTTACATAAGTCAGAAGTATCCTTGAAATACTCTAGGGTTTGGACATTTCTTTACAAATACTAGTAGACTCTTTTTCATTTTTATTAGGTAATTTTTATTATAATTTTCATGTCCATTCCTATGAATGTAATTTATAGCATGGTGGAAGTATAATTCTCTCCATGAATGGATGCACTATTTTCTTATAGAGTCTATTTTTAGCTTGTTGAAAGGAATTTAATCATATGCCCTAAATCATGTTTAGATGCAAATAATTTTATCTTTATTTAATAATTTGTTATGTTAGGGATAAAAATTAGGGATTTGTATCACCCACATGTGGTCAAGTTTGGAGAGAAATTTATATATTCATGTAATTTTAAATAATCAATTGTTTAAATTTTGTTCATCCATTTCTTTTGCAACTAAGGAAGAGGATCATCTAATAATCCTTATTTCTTCTCATTCCTAAGTTATCCAACTAACAAAGGGTTTCTACCTTAATTTTTGTTCTCTTCTTTTTTCCCCTTAACCCCTTTTTAGTTTTTGGTGGAAATACACAAAAATATAAAACCCTTATCATATGAGAGAGATCTCTCTCACACATGTAGAGGAAAATCACTATATTCAAGGAAACATTCCCACATCAATGAAAAAATTTATAGTTATTCATTATCCACATCACTTATAATTTTGTAAAGGAGCGAGGTGAAAATTTTCAATGTTAACAAAGTTTTGCAAGATGATTACGATTAAATGAATTTCCATAACTGCACTTAATACATAATTTTTTTAGTAAGTTATTATTGTATAGTACAAATTAAGTTCACTTAATAATTGATGAGGTGGGAGGGGAGGGAACATAAAACTTGAAGAAATAAAGGAACTATAAAATAGGGTAAAATTAAGTTAAAAGACATGAATCAATAAAACTCAAACTCTAAAGGCCCTAAACCAATAATGAAGCAAAAATGAACATAGAAACATAATATAATAAAGTAATATCGCCCTTATTCCCATGCCATGGTTGATTTTCCTCGATTGTCGTTCTCCATCTTGCTTTATATGCTTGATTGCCCTTAGATTTTGAGTATGCAACAATAAGCTTAGTGATGATGATAGAAAAACATTAAAGATTGTACTTATGTCCTTGAATAGCACATACTTGAAGTATTAGCCCTAAAATGATAATGATAGGTCTCTTTTATAGAAAATCAAATTTGAATGAAGGGCTAGAATAAAAAGATGAAGAATGATATTTGTTAGAGAAGCAAGGAAATAGGGTTAGGAAAAAATTAGGGTTTAGCTAAGGATGGACAATGGAGATTAAAAGGTAATAAAACCATATTAAGGGTGGAAATTAATTTAGGTGTGAAGAGATGAGAATGATATAGAAAAAGAGGTCACTAGAGTAAATTAAATAATTTTAAAATTATTTAATTTAGGAGGGAAAGTGAATAATTAAATAATTTAATACAATTATTTAACAATAGAAGAGGGAAAAGTTGACTTTTTAATTAAATAATAATTTAATTAAAAGTGGAGGAAAAGGAAAAAATATTAAATATTTAAAATAATTATTTAATAGTGGAGGGAAAGGCCAAAAATAATTAAATAAATAAGATTTATTTGAAATAAAAAGCTAATGAATAATTAAAAAATTAATAATTATTATTTAATTATAGTAGAAAACGATAATAATTAAATAAATAAGAATTTATTTAAATAATCAAAAGGAAGAATGAAAGGGAAAATTAATTAATTAAATAATTAAAATTATTTAATTATGTAGGGAAGAAAAGAAATTGACAAGGAAAAATGGTGTTCATAGGCTTAGGACACTTTTTAGTGTCTACATTTTGCCGCTCTTTAATACAATGTAGTTTATGACATTGTGTCAAAGAAATTTAGTTCAAAAATATGCCCCAGTGTGTCATGGTGAAGGCAAGATAAACCAATGCCCCCTTGCAAAAATTTTACAAATTTTGAAAGAGTTATGAAAAAAATTGAAAAAATATTTTGATAAGCAAATCTGATAGGCATGAATGGAAGGATTGACGAAAGAAAAATGTTAGCAAGAGGAAAATGTTAGTGTGGAAAGAATATGAATGGAGAGGGATTGATATTTTGCTTGATAGATATTAGGCTTGCATGATTTCCATCATTGGGAATTAAAAATATGGATAATGGACAATAAACACCATGATATAACATAACCAAGGTGTGCAATGTTATCCCCTTGCAAAATCAAACAGTTGACAATAATGAGTGTCATGACTCATACTAGGAGCGAGGCTACCCCAGTCTTTTTTCTAAGATAATCCACAAACAACAATCAAGGGAAATGTGGGTCATGAGACATCATCGCTCCTCTAAATCCTTCTTGGGACATCCTTGAGGTGGCTAGTAACATGAATGAAAAAAATAAATAAAAAGATAAGACAAAATCGACTAATAAAGTCAACAACTATATAGATCATTTTCCAGTGATTGTTTGTTGATCTAGAGTTGATGAGAGTGATTGATTGATTGATTGATGAGATGATTGATTGACAATGCTTGGTTTTAGGAGAGAAAACATGTTGGTATAAGATGTCAATTCTGGTTTCAATCATGCAACCAACTATATAAGGAAAATGATGGAACTAATATATGACAATGGTTGGTTTTAGGAATGACACATTCTGTATAAGAAAAATTATGGGAATGGGTTTGGCTTCAAGGGGAAATTCATATTATACATCAAGTTTTGTTTCAACAATGGAACCTCTTGTATAAGACCATTGATTGACAAGTTTGACATTTGATGTTTTGATTGATTAGGCAATTGAATAGTTTTGTTTGAAGACTAGTTGGATTGTTTGTTGGTTCACGATTTGGTTGAGGTTTAGGTGATTGTTTGCATCTAATCAAAGTGTCTGATTTATTATGTTGTGGATAGGTTTAGACTTGAGAAACATTAAAGGTCCAACCTAATGCCTCGAGGGCTCATCAATGATGGCATTTCCTACATAGCATGTGTAGAGACATCATAGTTTGACTTGATTATGACCATGGACAATTTTATTATGAATGATGATTGATTTTATTCAAAATACCCTAAAGGATTGACCTAGTGCCTCAAGGGCTCATCAAAGGTGGCCTTGCCTACATTATACACACTGAGGAAACATAGTTCGACTAGACTTGGATTGATAGGACTTAACACTATTTTTAAGATTTTGAAAGTTATTTGGATGTTTTTAGATTTTTGAAATATTTTGATGTTTTGGGATTTTAAATTTTTTTTATTTTTTTGGATTGTTGATGTTTTCTATTTTTTTTTTTTTTTTTTTTTTAAGATTTTTTATATAGTGACCTCTAATACCAAGTCTAGGATCCATTGAAGACATAAGTGAAGTACTTACCCCTAGTCAAGTATAGGCCCAATTTATTAGGTATGAAATTAGATAAGCCTTATTGTGGGTGGATATGGAAGGAAAAAGACACATAATGTCAACCATTCCTAGGTAATGAGAAGGACAACAAAGCATTATTATGGATGAGTGAAGAAATGGGAAGATGGATTTTGTTATTGATGATACACTCTAAGGACCATGAAAAATGCATATGAAAGATACCCACAATCAAGCAAGAAGGCATGCACAAACATCCAAATACAAAATGATCTTGCCCCTAGTCAAGCTGAAAACCAATTGATAGGTGATGATGATGATGATGATATTGTTTGATATAGGAAGGACACATCCCAAAACAACAAGAGGATTGGGAAAGACATATCCCTATGATGATAATGTGACTAAAGGATCAAGGTTTTCAGCAAGGCTAGAAACAAAGCCAATGAATGTGTTGGATGATGCACTAAGCTTCATATCAAGATTGTATGGAATAGGCTTATTCCATTTGGAATGACTTATTTTCAAGATTTAATGGGATGATGGAGGGATGTTGGATAAGAAAAGTGGAGTCCTTAGACCACTAAAAAGGGACAACAAAGTCTAGTGATAGGTATGAAAGGATAATGGGTGGCTTTGGTAAAAGATAGGAGACATGGGGATTATTGGATTACAAAATTAGCATATGATCTCCAAGGACTATGTCGCATAGGAATAATTTGTTTTCTCTGAAATATGGGTTTGGAAAATGTTGTATAGGAAATGACATGATATTTCATGGATAGTTGATGTAGAGGGATAAAAAAAAAAGAACATTTTTTTCAGATTGGATTGAATCTTTTGAAGGTTGTTAAGTGTATAATTAATAATTTTAGTAAAACTATATTATAAACTAATAATATAGTGCATATTTTTTAATTAGAAAGTGATTAAAAGTTAATTATTTGAATCTTTATTTTATACTTTTAAAGTTGTGTTATAATTCAAGTTAATAAGATTGAAATAAAAAAAAAAAATTATTTAAAAATATGTAATAAAAAATAAAAATTATAGTAGTACTTTTTAACATTTCTCAAATTAAAATTGATGAAATAAATTAATAATTTTTCATATTGCAACCCTTCTATCACCTTATTTCTTCTAAATATAAGATATATTTACTTTTTTTTTTTTAAATTATAAACATGTGTTCACTAGTTAACTATTAAATCAAATAGTTAAATAGCTAAATAGTGAGCACATGTTTTTTAAATAGTTCTTTTAAAAGAATTTTCTCACTATTTAACTATTAAATAAAATGACCTAGATAGAATCAAACTTTGATAAAACTATAGATTCCTAATTTAAAACTTCATTATCTTCAATGTAGCTATATGGCCTTCAACATTTAAAAATGGAAGCAAAAGACAATCCATTGACTTGTTCTCCCATTGTACGTGAATATATAATAGAGTATGTAGTTAAAGATTAAACATTAGTAGAAAATAATTTGTGCCAACCACATAGCCAAGGCATGCTACCATCAATATACATTCTTCTATAATATCAAAACTTTAAATTTTGTGGTACACGTGTTTTGTGTGTAATGTGCATTGATGTGTATTTCTATCACAAATCAATTTCATTCCCATAAATACACACAATTTCTCCCATTTCATCATTCTTTTCTTACCTAGATTTAAAAACCTTAAGGATTGACACATGAGCATATACCTCTCAACCAAACACACTATTATGAGCATATTTCCAACTTAACAACCTTGTTTCCAAACTTTGAACTTTTCTCCCTTGGCACATGAGGATATGTGTCTCAACCAAAAACAAAAACATGTCTCAATTAGGGCTTCTTTCCTAACCACACCTACATAGGTGTCTTCTCAACAAGTTTTGATGTAGGATTTTTCTTAACCAAATAGCACAAAGTGGCAACAACTTTACCCTGGAACATTTATTCAAGGCCATCTCCACTTAGCATACTCCCACCCCTCTCCATCAATTTCATGTTCATCCTCTTTGCAACTCTATTTTACTAAGGGGTATCTGGAGTTTTCTTATGCCTTTCAATCCCATATTATTTATTAGAACTTATCAAAATCTATGGGAAAAACTCACCACCATTGTCATTCCTCAAATACTTAATCTTCCTACCATTCTGATTTTCTACCAAGGCCTTAAACTCCTTAAACTAAGAGTTTAGCTTTATTTGTGAGAAAATAAACAACTGTCCTACTATAATCATCTATGAAAGAAACAAAATATATAGATTTTTATAATGAAGGAACATTTACAAGACCAAAAAAATCTAAATGCACATTGTCAAGAACATCAGAAGATTTATGAGAATTGTGATAAAACTAAACACGGTTTTGATTTCCATAGATATAATGTTTACAAAAATTGAACTCAAGGTTACAATAATCAAGCCTCTCACAAAAAAAATTAGTTTTTAGGGTTCACAAGCCCTTTTCACCAATATTACCAAGTCTTTGGTGCCAAAGAATTGTCTTATGAGTAGCAAGTAACTTCATCTCCAAATAATGAGCACCCTTAGGTACCCAAAAAGCATGACCATCAAAAGTGGATGTAACTTTCTTTACTGCTAGTTCCAATGGTGAGGATAGTGACTCAATAGTTATTTTCTTCTTTTCCATGAAATAACTATTACACTGAACTATGTTGATTTGTCAAAAAATGTCTTTGTGTTTGGGAGATAGATCAACACTTTTCT
This sequence comes from Sequoia sempervirens, assembly GCA_007258455.2. Lineage (NCBI taxonomy): Eukaryota > Viridiplantae > Streptophyta > Pinopsida > Cupressales > Cupressaceae > Sequoia > Sequoia sempervirens. The sequence continues at coordinate 252,480,349 of VDFB02075321.1, read as the reverse complement.
CCAAATATCATTCAAGGAAAACTTAGAGATCTCAATCCAAGGATAGAATGAGGGAAAAAGACCTAAAATAAGGTGTCCCGGTATGTCATTAAAGATAATAAGAGGGTTCACCACCAAGTTAGGGATTGGAAAGACCATAAATGAATGTAACATGCAAAGTACCATGCAAAACCTAACTAAATGACCTAAGAAATGAAATTGAAATGTAGAATAAAAGACTAAGAAAGTATAGAGGTGCACTTGGGAGAGTGATGAGGTCAAAAAAAGCTCCAAAACCCTAAAAACCTACTATTTGGTGCTCACTAGGACTCATACACTAGTTTGAATGATTTAATCCTAGGCTAGGGTTTTTGTGCTAAAACTAGAATCTCATAGTGGTTGATCTAAATTCACTAAAATCTAGAAAGTGTGTTATAATGGGAATCATACACCACAAGTGGCATATCAGTCCCACTCTACTTTTTCAGAGGTTCAAGACCTAAATCTACTCTCCTATATCTACTCTACCTTTCAAGCTTTGTTTCTGGGTCAAAAACTTCGATTTGTAACCTCTAGATGACTTTTCATGAAGATAGCAACCTTGTAATAACTCAAACAAATTTCACCAATCTTGTAACTTAATCTTCAAAGATAATTTAAGCTCCAAGACACCTAGATCTGAAATTACACATGTAAAGAGAGAAAAACTTGTTGATTTTTTAGGAAATATGAGTTTTCCTTGGCCAAAACTGGTTTAGGTAATAAAACCTTGTGATGAAACAATGAAACATGATATGAAACATGAACAATGATACCTTGAATGATGTCTTAAGATGTAAATCAAGAATATAACATGAAGTGGCCATGCAAAATGTAGATCTTGATCTTGAATTGGATATGAAACAATGCTTTCAAATGGATCTTCAATACTACATCACAACACTAGCTCAACAACATGCTTAATGCATTATGATCTTGACACGATAATGGATCTTGAATACAAAAAATGATGAAGAAATCTACCGTTGAATGCCTTAGAAATACTCATATAAACTCTCTTAACACTCTTGTGAAGTCTTACAATACTTAGCGCTTGAGTGCTAGGCTTGATATTATGAATCCTTAGGTGAAATAATGATTTGAAACCATGTTTATCTAGGAAATCCATCCAATTTACCATTTATAAGATCCCAAACATCAATATTCATGAAATTTGAATTCAAAACCTTGATTTCCCACTGAAAACCCTAAAAAGGAGCCAAATGGGACTCGTATGCTGCTTGTGGTGTATAGGTCCCATCTAGGTGGGACTTATATGCCCAAGGTGGTGTATGGGTCCCACCAGGCCATTTCAAGTGGAAGAAATATCTAGGAGTTAGAAAATTAGGTGTATTTAATTATCTTATCAAGATTTCAGTTGAAATAAGCCTCAAGATGCATAATATAGGGTCTTAGGGGCATATAATGATGATATGAAGGTCATAAATACAAGAGGGCCCAAAAATCATTGTGAAGGTGTAAATAAATACACTTTACAACATTAAATTAAGGAAAAATTATGTTTATTTAGCTTAAAATATCCCTAAGCCTAATGTGAAAATGTAAAACACATTACAACACTATATCAAGGAAACATTAGGTCCATTTTAGTGTTAATCATTCAAAAATTAATTGCAAAAATGCAGAGGGATACATTTTTTATTACTACATGTAGCCCCCACCTTAGTGAGAGGAGGAACTTGCTTCAAACTCACACTAAAGTAGACATTCAGGAGGGGTCCCTATGTACCAACATGGATGGTATAGGATAACAAGTCTCCAAGGAGGTGGTCAAGTCCCTAGGATCCAAGATCCTACATCAAACCAACATTAACACAGAGGTACACACACAAGGTGTATGGTATGTAGCAAAATAAGATATGGGTGAGTGTGGTATCATGGTGGTCCAAAAAGTGGTGATATGACAAAAAAATGGTTGTCGAATTTTTCTTTATCTAAATTTTATGAAATTAAAAGGGTTTATTTAGAAACTATCAAGAGCTTTCCACCAATATAAGATATGCCTTATTTTGAGTTTAATAGATAATTATTATTTATTTTCTACATGTATTATGACTAAAATCTTGATTGATAGGCTAATTGAAAAATATCTATAATTCTCAAATGATTTCATATTTTTTGAATCCAAAAGATGTGGAACATTCTATGCTTCCCATACTATTGAATAAAAAAAATAAAATTGAATTTCATAATTTTTTGACCAAGTTATGGTGGTCAGACAATCATGTTTTAATATTTCTTTAAAAGTTCTAATAAAAAATTCATAACTAATTATTTACTTCCAAAAAAAAATGTGGGACATCCAAGCATGTTTCCTTTACTTATATTGAAAGTTTCAAAAATAAATATTACTTTTTTATTGTACTTAGGTTGGTTAGACATACACCTTCTTTTCTTTTTTTTCATGTACTACTGTATTGAAATTTTAAATTTTCACCTTTAAAGAAATTTACTCTTTTCCAAAAAAGACTAGTTTCTGAAAAAATACATTCAATTTGCTACAAATTTTATTCTTACATATTTTTCAAATTATGCTAACAACTTATTCAAATTTTTATGCAAGCTACCTAACTCTATTTTTCGTAACTTTAATTTCCATTTAAGGGCCTAGTTTGGACCCCATGATCCTGCATTGACCCGTATACAAACATGTAACGTTAGACATAAAGATGAAAGTAAAAGAAAGAAAAAGTGGATCAAGCTTTGATTGTTTGTCCCACATGTTGTGGATTAGATCTAAGTTGTTTGTGTAGTGTAGAAAAATGTATCCCTTACTTGATTCGAGAATAATTAATGATAAATTGGACTTAATGTCACCTATATTTAGTGTTGTGAGGCATTTTACACATCCACATTAGGTATTGGGCCATCCTTAAGCTAAATTAACTTAACTCTACCTTAATTTAATGTTGTAAAATGTATTTATTTACACTTTCACATTATATTTAGGAGGATTGTAAGCTAAGGTGGACCTAATCTAGTGTTGTAATGTGTTTTACACATTCACATGGGATTTAGGGCCCTTCTAAGCTAAATAGACCCAAATTTTCCTTAATTTAGTGTTGTAAAGTGTATTTATTTACACTTTCAATTGGATTTTGAGCTCCCTTGCATTTATAACCTTTATATCATCATTAATAGGCCCCTATGACCCTATATTATGCATCTGAAGGCATATTTTAATTAAAAACCTAACAATATCAACATATAAGCTTAATTTCTCGACTCTCAAACACTTTAGGACTAAAAATAGCCCTGTGGAACCCATTCGCTACCTTGGGTGAATGAGTCCCATCAAGGTAGGAATCACTCACCTAGGATGGTGAATGAGTCACATTTGGCCTATTTTTAAGGTTCTAAGTCAGCCTTTGGGATCAAATTAGCGGTCATTTGAGTGGATTTCCTATATAAACAAGCTTTCAAATCATTATTTCATCATACATGCATGTCATCAAGTCAATCATTAAATAGTTAAACATTCCAAGCCTTCACAAGGCTATCAAGAGAGCTTCCAAGATCATTCAAGGGTAGATTCTTCATCAATTGTTGCAACAATTCAAGATCCATCATCATGGTAAGGTTCTAATTGTATTATTTCATGTTCATGCTTCATTATCTTATTTCATCATTTGGTTTAATTACCTAAATGGGGCTTTACCAAGGAAAACCCCTATTCCCTAACAATCAACACCTCTCTCTCTCTCTCTCTCTCTCTGTGATTACAGATTTATGTGCTTTCAAGACTTGAATATCATTGAAGATTAAGTTAAAAGATTTTTTGGACTCAAGGAATGCTAAGAGGGGGGATGAATTAGTGTTCAATAATATTTAAATTATACTTCAAATCTTAAACCATTTACAACAATTCAATAGAAGTAAAAATGCAAGCACATGAAAGAAATAATAAAAAAAAATAACACCAAGATTTTTGCGTGGAAACCCTATTAGGGGAAAAACCACGGTGAAGGTTAATCCACAATTTATACTCTATTAAAAGTATGAGAAAAAAGAGAACGCACATGCATTTAGGCACACTACCTAGAGCTCACTGCTCAAAAAGCTCACTGTTTACAAGAAGGCTCACTACCTTACAAAATGTTTGGATTACAACAAAAGATTGAACTGTGAAGATAGCATCTACGAATTTTAGGTTTCAATTCCAGTGAAGCTCGATGGATGATCTTTTATCCTTCTGACTAATTTGATACTTCTACTCTGCTCTGCTCTGCTCTAACTTGCATCACAAGATCTTTAATGCACAAGTGAAATTATGCATAAATCACTCTATAACCCTTCTGATATTCACAACACACATATGATTTGATCTTTTACACCCATACACCATCAAAATGAATTACCTGAACTCACATATATATCCGCTACCAACATTTCAATTACTCTAAGTTTACTTTAGCAAGACATGAAATATTCTTCAATGGTTAGCTCAAATCACAAATTATATTTAAGGTACACCCATCAAAGTTGGTCAAACCATAGGTAGGACCCAAAACAAAATACTCGAACATGAAAACATTTAAAAAATTACTCCTTATACATTAACGACATCCTGCATACATCAAGTTAGCCTCCAAGAACAAATAAACAAAAAAATCATCCTGTTGGATCTCCTAACTCATACACTGATTAATTTGACACCACAAAACTTAACAATAAGATAATATAGATGCTTAAAAAACTCTCCTGGGATCCATAACTCAAAATGATGATCCGGTGTAGCATATAGATCAACATACTAACTAGATGCCTTGTTCTTCATTCACTCTATTGGTAATACTTTATTTTTCACTTTTCCTACCAATAGGAACAAATTCTGATCTACGGACCGGGAAACTGACTTAGGTTGCCATCAATGACAACACTAGAAGCTATGTGCCAACAAACAAGCCATATTCCAATAATATCCCCCTTTGTCATTGATGGAAACACTTAGTGAAAAATGACTAAGTGTCAGAACCAATATGATTATGCTCTCTCTCCCCATTTTACATTTCAGAATTTCAAAATTCAAAACATAGCCCCCCCTTAGAATGATAAGGCATTTTTCACTTCTCTATCCCCCCCTTTAACATCAATGACAAACATATTTTTCACTGCACTCTCTCCCTCTTTCAAAAATTCAAAATTTGAAGAAATGCAAGTGTTGCTCAAGTCAGAAAATTATCTTGTACTTCTCTTTCATTTTTGGAAGAAACTTCTTCCATGCTTCCACTACAATCCCAATGATTATAATCAAGTTGTTGTTCTCAAATTTCCTGTTGATAATTTGAATAAGAGATTATGGAATTGTAATTGCCTCTTTTGATTTCTCTCCTTTCCTCAGAACCTCAATTAGCTACCCCAACCTGCATTTGGTTAAATCCTTCACTTTCCAAAAGGCTTCCACAAGGTTGTTTTGGTGAAGTGAACTTTTGCATGCTCAAACTGCAATTCTTGAATTTTTTTCTTAACTGCACCATCCTTATCATTAAACATGTTATAATCCTAACCAACTTTGATCAACTCAATTTCAATTTGCTCCAGCTTGTCCTTGTATCCCCCAACAACATGAGGCCAATGAAGAAAATAGTTGTAGATGTTGTTTATTGTATTTACGCATTTCCTCAACACATTCTTTTTCTTTTTCAATTTGACAAGAGATAGCCTAAACTACTGCTTTAGATGTAGATTTATTTCTCCCTCTTTCCTATCCTAAGACTCAGAGACCATGGCATCCTTAATGCATTCGATCATTTCTTCAAAATACACATTCTGTAAACTCTCCAATCTAATGTTATTGTGTACAAAATAAGTACTCAATGTGTTCTTGATCAGGTCTTGCTCATATGAGGGTCTATTAGACCATAAGTCAACAATTTTTTGCATCCCATCTTTCTCCTAAACAAGTTGCAATATCTTTTCTTTGTCTAGATAAAAATTCTTCTTCTTCACTTGATTTTGCCATTACTACATCTGGTTCAGCTTATTTCATTTCTTCCCTTGTAGTGTACTCATTAGATTCCTCATTTGGTATGACCACAATTACTTGTTCTTTACCTTTTCCTTCAATTTTTAGAGACTTGTGTGCTGGAGGAGTGTAAACAACAATTTCTTCTGCTCTTTTCTTATTCTTCTCCATCTCACTGGAAGAAGATCCAACCTCAAGTTCCTTTACAAGAATGAAAATGTTAATTTCTCCAAACTTCCCTAGCAATTCCTTAAAGAAATTTCCAAATTATTGCTCACAGTTTTCCAAAGTATTAGAGTGTTCAAAAATTTGTTTGCAAACCAGCTCATTTTCTTTCTAAACAACATTATCGATCTATGGAAAACATTTCAAAAAATACATCACAAGACATGTGACCAAGGTACAAAACCTAAAGAGGTAATATGCCTCCTTGGTAAGTTGCACATTTTCCATCAATTGATCTTTTAGCAATCCACACAGATCAAAATCTTCATCCTTCATTATCATTTTATGAGAGATATAAACTATGCCTATCGAAGTTGGACCTTCCATGTTTCTAAAAATTATTTTGTATGAAATTTCATGCGTAATGTACCTTGTTATTGGATCTTTGATCATCAAAATTATCAAAGCCCTTTGATCTCTAGTTACTTTGGTTACGGTTTCGATTTCCTCGTTCTGAATCGACTTCTTTTTTGAAATATCCCCAACATTGCATAATCCAGTAAAATTCTTAATTACCTCTTTTGAAATGTGATAGGATTTATCCTGAGTTAGAATTTCATCATTCAATTTGTTCAAGATAAACCTAATGACTTTCGCATTATCAAAATAAGTAAATTCACTCTAAATTTCAAAACTTATTTGTTTCACACCTTCAAGCCATTTCAATTTATCATCCAACAACATATTTCTTACACCCCTAATCTTTCCACTGCTATATTCATCTAAATTCACCATTACTTTGATTTTATTAATTTTCCTTTCCATACCGAACAAGATTATACTAAGCACCAAATTTAGTGAAAATTTTACAATTAACTAAAATACCTGATGAATTCGCCACTGAAATGACCTTACTCCTTCAAAATTATGTTGCAGAGGCTCTCCTTTTATTCTTCTTCAATGCACAGTGACAAATAAGGGTTCCAAATACCCTTTTATAATTGTGCACCTAACCTTTTTACCGTATTAAATGGTTTTCCCTAGGTGTTTTGGTTACTCTTTTTTCTCAGACAACAAGAGAAGAATTCATCTACGGACCTTCTACTTCACAAACTTCTTGCACAAGTGATCACCAATATATTTGTAAACTATTAGCATAACTATTGACAACTTCTTGCATTTCAGCACTAACTACTGATAGGGGGACTAATGATTTTTCTTGAAAAAATACCCCTAGGCCAATGGCCTGAGACCAATTTTTGAAGGAATTACCAGAACCTACTTCTGATGCGGGATTATTTCCTTCATCAGATTCACTCTTCCTTACCCTTTTTTTCTTCATTTTATCTCTTATCTCTTCTAAAGTCATTTTCCATTTTCCTTTATCATCTTTTTGTGAAATTCTACCTTTGTATACTAGACCTCTTCTATCCATGTTTATGTTCCTACAAAATCTTGCAATGTGACCAAATCTATTGCAATTGTAACACACCGGATTTCTTTGTCTAGACCATTCCTTCCATTGATTCTCTCTTGATTTGCATTTATTAGCAATATTCCCAAATCTTCCATAGGTGTAGCATTTAACATTCCTTATACTAACAAACATACTTCTACATTCAATTGATTTATGACCAAACTTATTGCAACTAAAACACTGACTAGGAAATGATGGACTGCATGAATTTATTTTACTTCTACACTGAGAAGCCATATGACCAAATTTATTACAAGCAAAGCGGTGACCATAAAACTTTTGAGCATTGGGTTGTCTTACCGGATACCTTATGCCTTTGTTAATTTGATTTCTTTGTCTTGAATCCTCATGTTTAGATTTGAAGCTTTCTCTCTTCTCATATCCAAGACCTCACTTGTCATTTGCATCCTTCTATCCTTTAGGCAACTCAACAAGCTTAGCAGAACTGATCCTAAACTTCTCCTTGTATTCATTTGCAATAGTGATTTCATCTCTGAGAATAACTATCTATCATTCAAGCTCTTGTTCATTATTTCTAGATTGTTGCAGTTCGATCTCCAGCTAAATGAATCCACTATTAACTCTACTACATTATTTGGATCTTTCTTTTAAGGACTGGGCTAGATTCTTCTCATTCTTCCCTCTTTCTTCAATCTCTTTAGTTTGCCTCGTCACCATAGATTCCATCTCAATCTTTAGAGCAACATGTTGTCTCTAGCAATATTTTCACATTCTTTAGTTATTTCTTTTATGGTTTGATTCAGGTGAACATCTTCCAGGATTTTACTTTCTTTCTGCTTTTTTTGATCACATAGTTCCTTCCTCTTTTCTCTTGACTCATTGATTTTATCCTTCAATGATTGAATGAATTGTTTAGCATCCTTAACATTTTATTTTAATTCTAGAACTTCTACTTTAGACTGATCAAGATCATCAAGTGCCACCAAAAGTTGTTGTCGAAGACTACCAGAGGCCATTGTATTCCAAGATCCACCTCACTTTGTTAAAATTATGCGAAGGAACCTGCTTTGATACCAATTGTTGGACTCAACGAACATTTAGAGGGGGGGTTAATCGGTGTTCAACAATATTTAAAGTATAATTCAGATCTTAAACCATTTACAACAATTCAACAAAAGTAAAAATGCAATCACATGAAGGAAGCAATCAAAACACCATAACACCAAGATTTTTATGTGGAAACCCTATTAGGGAAAAACCATGGTGGAGGTTAATCCACAATTTATACTCTATTAAAAGTATGTGAAAAAAGGGAATGCACATGCATTCAGGGACACTACCTAGAGATCACTGCTCAAAAATCTTACTACTTACAGGAAGGCTCACTGCCTTACAAAATGTTTGGATTACAAAAAAAAGATTGAACTATGAAGATAACATATGCAAATGACAAGTTTCAGTTTCGATGAAGCTTAGTGGATGATCTTTTGTCCTTTTGACTGATTTGACACTTCTACTCTACTCTACTCTAAATCGCATCACAAGATCTTTAATGCACAAGTGAAACTATGCATAAATAACTCTATCGCCATTCTAATATTCACAACACACATCTACTCTACTCTTTTACACCCATACACCATCAAAATGAATTACCCGAACTCACTTATATATCCACTACCAAGATTTCAATCACACCAAGTTGGCTTTAGCAAGACATGAAATATTCTTCAATGGTCGGCTCAAATCACAAATTATATTTAATGTGTACCCATCAAAGTTGGCCAAACCATAACTAGGACCCAAAAAAAATTCTTGAACACAAAAACATTTAAAAAATTACTCCTTATGCATCTGCAACATGCTATAGACATCAAGTCGGCCTTTAAGAACAAATAAATAGAAAAATCATCCTGTCTAATCTCCTAACTCATACACTGATTAATGCAAAATCACAAAGCTTAACAATAAGATAATATAGATGCTTGAAACAAACTCTTCCCAATATCCACAACTCAAAATGATGATCCAGTGAAGCATATAGATCAACATACTAATTGGGTACCCTATGCTTCATTCACTCTGCTGATAATACTTTATTTTTTACTTTGCTTTCCAGTAGGAACAAATTTTGATCTGTATACTAGAAAACTGACTTAGGTTGCCATCAATCACAACACTAGAAGCTATGTTCCAACACACAAGCCATATACCAACAAGCTTGTCAGAGTTGTCTCCCCATTTTCAAGTTCACTCTTTACTAAAAGGTCATCTGTACAGCCCTAAAATCAAACTTTCGAATCCAGGAACCTGGAGAAGAAGATTGATTAGACTGAGAAGACCAAAATCATACTTTGAATTTCCAAAAAATCCAAATTGGACTTGGTGAATGAATCCCATTCTAGGTGTTTTTCAGAGATCTTTGTAGATTTCGATACCCTTTTTCCCAAAATAGACTTTTAGACAAAAACCCAAATCTAGGACTGATTTTCCCAGGTTGAAGAATGAGTCCCAATTGGTCAAAAATCAAAATTTCAAGAATTTCAGAGTTGTTTCTAGTCACTTCAAGGTTTCCAGGTGCACATCAGTCATCTCATTTCTTTTCTATTCTATTTTATTCACATTTCTAAGGCATTTTCTAAGTCTTTGCATTAAACTAGGGTTTTGCATTTTACCTTGCATTACATTGTCTTTTCCAAGTTTCAAATTAGTGGTGAACCCCTCATTAGATCATTTTCAGTCCTTAGAACAAACCTCTTGAAATATTTCTTTCTCCTTAGCAAAGAGATCTCAAGGGTTTGTTCTTGAGTGAAAGTCAAAGTTTCCCCTTTCTAGGCCCCTAATCAAGGGTGGAGAAAGGTGAAGCCAATTTTCCACCTTTCATTTTGGTGAACCTGCATTTAGAACATCATAATTTTGATTTGGATTTCATTTTCATCCTAGACTTACCTAGCATTAACATTGCATTAGGATTTACATTGGTTAATTTGCATTCTAGGGTTTCAAATTTTTCATTAGTGAAAGCTCATATATCTTACTTTTTTGCATTTAATTTTAGTGAAAATCATTCAAAATCTGCATTTGCATCTCATATCTAGATCATACAACATGGAAAATATAAAAATCAACTAAAACTTTCAAAAAAATTGAAAAAAATCACTACTAGGACTCATTCGCCACCTTGGGTGAATCAGTCCCACTCCAAATTTTGAACTACATTTTATAGAGTTAAATTCCCTACCTTCAAGATTTTGTTTGTTGTTATTGCTTTTTTGTTTTAGTTTTCCTGCTTTCTATTACATTCAAATCATTAGAAGTAGCATAATTTACATTCATTGCAATTGTGGATAGAATTAGATTCTTACACTTTTCATTTTCAACATTACTTCATAGCTCACTTAGATCATATTACATTTAGCTCAGTCATTAGAAAATGATAAAAAAAACCAAAAACATCAAAAGAAACAATAAAAAAAATGGTTAACTTGAGAGAAATCATATCATTCAAACCCTTTAGTAGTGATCACTTTGACATGTTAGATGAAGCCCTTGACGACTTCATCTCTCCTAGATCATCCACTAAAGGTTTGATAAAAGAGGACACAAGCATTGACAATCATGACAATCATAATTTTTCTTCTCCTAATACCTCTCCTATTAGTGATGAAGGTATCTTTGTGATAAAAGATACAATCATTGAGAATCATGAAATTCTTTTTTGTCTTCCCCCTTTGAAATATATGGGTATGTGCAAGATCATCATGGATAAAATAGACCCTTAAGTGAGAAAAAATTCAGAAAAATTAGAGTTAGGAAAGTTGACATAAAAATTTGAATAAGTTATCTATATTATTTCAAAAATATGTAAGAATAGAATCTATAGAAAATTGAATGTAGTTTCTAAACTACTAGGTTTTTTTTTAAAAATAAAATCTATTTGGTGAAAATTTGAAATTTCAATACAATGGTACCTAAATTTCAAGTAAAAAAATAAGAAGTAGGTGTCTGTCTGACTACCATAACCACAATAAATGATAATATTTTTTTATAATATTTTAGATATAAGTAGAGGACTCATGCCTCGATGTGATGCATAATTTTTGGTAATTTTTTTCCAAGTAAATAATTAATTATGATTTTTTCTTACAATTTAAAAAATATATAAAAACTTGTATGTCTGACCACCTTAACTTGGTGAAAACTTCATGAAATTCAACTTTTATTTTTCTAATCCTATAGTATGTGAAGCATAGAATGTGACACATGTTTTGGATTCAAAAAATATGACACCATTTGAAAGCTATAGATGTTTTTCAATCATCCTATCAATCAGGACTTTAATCATAATTTCAATAGAAAACATGAATAATAATTATTTATTAAATTCAAAATAAAGTGTAATTTATATCGGTGGAAATCTGAGAATATCCTTTAAAAACCCTTTTTGTTCCATCAATTTTGGGTAAAAAATAGTCGTCAACCACATACCCATCATATTGCCACTTTTTGGCCCATCATGATCCTGCACATAACCATATTATGACACACGAAGCTGAGATCATGGCCACTCCTTTACCTAGTCTCCATTCATCTCCCAACACCTCCCCTACTTGTGAAAATACTTTAGTGAATACAATCATGAATGATCATGAAAAAAATATTTGTGTTCAGGATATGTTGATATTAAGAGATCCAATAATTAAGAGTTGTGACAATCCTACCTCTCCTACTTGGAAAGACATTATAGGACATGGCAATGTGAATATAGATAATCATGACAACCAAACCTTTCCTTCTCCTAATATCTTCTCTAGACATGAAGAACATAGTTTAGTGTTAGAATATATCCTTATTGAGACTCATGAGAATCTTATTCCTCCCTTTCTTGATGCTCCTACCATTTGGGATACTTATTTGAACAAAAATTCCAATCACTGGTAACCATGAAACTCATAGTTATCCTTCTCTTGATTCCTCCCTTATGTGTGATGAAGCTACTTCACAACATCTAATCACAAAATGTGATGAACCTCTTGTTTGCTACATTCCTAAAAGCTCTCCTACCAAGATGGATATTGTGGCACAAGAGAATGAGACCTTAGAGAAAAAGAATGAAATCATGGATAACAATCAAATTTCCCCCTCTCCTAATATCTCTCCTATTGGTGAAGAAGATATTATGGTGCTACAAGATCCAATCAATAAGAATCATGAGGAAAACTTTATTGAACACGAAAATGCCATCATTGACATGCAAACAAATCTAACCATTGATAACCTCCTTAATTGTGATGAAGTTATTTTAGAAGAACTTGCCTTTGGATATCATGAACATCTAGTTTTTCACTCTTCTAAAAACTCTTCTACTAGGGAAGGTTTCATGGTGCAAGAAAATGACAACATTGACACACTTCTTTCAAACAATAGTAATCTTCCAACTTAGATGAAGATGATGAAGTGAAATTAGACTCCTCTTCTCTAAGAGATCATGAAATTAAGGATAAGTCTTTTGACAGTATGAACATTATTTATCCCTTAACACCAACCACACATGTAGAACCCATACAAGAGACCAAAAAATAAAAAAAATTGAAGAAGCCACAAAGTTATTGGAAGATGTTTTGGAAACCTTTGATTTCATACCTATATTCATGGGAGAATACAAGATCATAGCAAAAGAGTCTCAAAAAGGAAAAGGGAAATTGGTAACGGAAATATAAAATTCAAAAGCATCCATTTCAACCACCTTAAAATAAGAGACAACATTCAAGAAAAAATTTGAGGAAGTTGAACAACCACTGAATCTAAAAGAAGTGAAAAAGCTTTATGGAAGAGCTTTTGAACTTATGAAACAACTTGGGAAAGGGTGATCCTACAATACTGGTTTACAATTTTTGGCCAAACCAGACACTGAACTTATTTTTTCTAACTAAATCTTCACTTTCGAGCACATATAGTTGCTAAATTGTGAGGAATTTAAAGATGATGCAAACTAGTGATTTGTGAATTTTGTTTGCAGATTTTAAATATATATTTTTTGAAATTTTAGGAATCAGATTGCACTTAATTTTCCATCTCCTTCAAAAACTAGTTTTTTTCAGTAAACACCATTTTAAAGGAGTGATGCTCACCGTATAAAACATAACCTTTTTTCCATGAAGGATAAAATTCTATATTTTTATAATTTGGATTTGTAACTACAATATCTAGCACTTTCATTTGATTTCATAGTGTTTTATTGAATATTTTTTCCTTAATCAAGTTTCAAAGTCAAACCAATTACAATTCAAACATAGGCGGATTGTATACAACATAAATATTTTGTATATATCGAAATTCAATTTTTTTTTGTTGGATCAAGGACTTCAATATCTAGTGCATTGATTTTTTAATTTTTTTTATAATTTGCTATTTTTTCACATGTGCATAACAAAGAGCTTGATTTTCAGTGAAAAACTTACATTCACAAGAAATAAAAAAATAACTATATAATAATAAAATTAAATTTATTTAAAATTATACTTTTGGGGAAGATTATAATAATGACTACATACTTACAAAAAATAAATTTTAAATGAATTAATTTGATCCCCCAAAAGGTAAATCAATAGTGGTTTTTTTATCAGGATTTTGATAAGTGTAAAAGAGACTTTGTTATAGGTATGGTTTAAAACTAGTGGGGTTCTATTAGAGGGGCTTTGATCTAAGGTGGTTAAGTCAAACCCTCTTCAATTGGAATCCTTTATTTATCAAAATTTTCAAGGCTTAAATCATTATATTTTCTAAAAATATGTGATTTCAACAAAAATCAGGATCTCCTAGAAATTGTAAACTAGTATTGTGGGATCACCTGAAAGGATGTGATGCTATAGAACTAGGTATCCATGTCCCTATAAAGCCTAAAATGCAAGAAATGACTAATGATCTTGGTTATTGTCCCTCAAAACAAAATCCTTCATTCAATTTCAACACTATCACAAAAGATTCTTCCAAGACAACTTTAAATTTGATGCATCTGAAACTAATAGATATATCATTAAATATGTATCAAGTTGACACCTTATTTAGTCATCATAATAAATAAAATTAGTTATTTCTCCTTACCATGCAATAGTTGTAGGATCATAGCATACTGACTATTGCATGTTTTACATTCATTCCAAGTGATTGCCTTTTTGCAAGGAGCAACACATTATCATCCATTCCAAGCTCACCCTTTTCATGCACTAAGTGGGGGAAAGAGGATTAGGAAGCCTTATCCCCACATGTCACTTGTCATTGTCTCTTTTGGCTAGTTGACTTCCTTTCATGTATATATAAGAGAAATCTTGGGATGTGGACAACATTCTTTAAGTTGACTCCCATGTGACATACTTATCCATGATGTAGTCTGATTTGGAAACATATGACTTGGCATAGGTCTTTCCAAGTTGGCTCTCATGTCTTCTTTCATGTTAGAATTTATTATTGGCTACTTTAAAGAAATTTCTCACAGTGATGGTGTATCAACCACTTTAAAGTGGGGGCGTACATAGATGACATCTTTTGGAAAATTTCATGATGTGATTTTACTTTTTCCTTATGAATGTGTCCTCTTCTCAATGGTGTCATTGGGTTTGATTTCATCCAAGAGTGTATGATCTACTGACACCATGCATGATGTGAACGAGGCATCCCATGGGTGATGATCTGGAACTTTTGACACATCCTCTCTTGGAGACATTAGGCACAATGCTCCCTAAGAAGGAGACCATTACATGAACAAAGAAAATTCCTCATTAACAAAATTTTTACATGAAAAAAGCATTTACAAAAAGCATTACACTATGGTGCCTTATCAAATTTATCAAGAGGATAACTTTGGAATGGTTTGTATGATGGGAATTCCACACACTAGCATGACTCTCTAACTAAATCACTTCATTGGGACAACTCACCTTGCAAACGACCTAAAGTTATGTGGCCCCAGATTGTGTATTTTTGAAGCTAGATCCACCTCTCTTATTTGTTTCTTTCTTCTATATATCTTTGAAATTTCATGTTTGTGTATCTTGTTTTTCTACAAATCATATGTCTTGTGTGTGTCCTTTTGTGCTTATGTTGATATGACTTAGGATCTTGGATTATGGGGGCTTGACCACTTCCTCAATCTTTTTTTATCATAGACCATCTGCATCAGCACACTTGGACCCCTCTTGAATGTCTACTTTAGTGTGAGTTTGAAGCAAGTTCATCCTCTCACTAAAGTGGGGGCTAAATGTAGTGTAGAAAAATGTATCCCTTGCTTAATTCAAAAATAATTAATGATAAATTGGACTTAATGTCACCTTGATCTAGTGTTGTGAGGTGTTTTACACATCCACATTAGGTCTTGGGACCTCCTTAAGCTAAATTAACTTGACTCTACCTTAATTTAATGTTGTAAAATGTATTTATTTACACTTTCACATTATATTTAGGAGGCTTATAAACTAAAGTAGACCCAATCTAGTTTTGTAATGTTTTTTACACATTCACATGGGATTTAAGGCCCTTCTAAGCTAAATAGACCTAATTTTCCTTAATTTAGTGTTGTAAAGTGTATTTATTTACACTTTCACATTGGATTTTGGGATCCATTAAATTTATGGCCTTTATAACATCATTAATAGGCCCTTATGACCCTATATTGTGCATCCCAAGGCATCTTTTTATCAAAAACCTAACAATAACAACATATAAGCTTCATTTCTTGACTCCCCAACACTTTAGGACTAAAAATATCCCCTGTGGGACCCATTCGCCACCTTGGCTGAGTGATTCCCATCTAGGTGGACTCACTTTCCTAGGATGGTGAATGAGTCCCATTTGGCCTATTTTTAAGGTTTTGAGCTAGAAAAATGGGTTTTTAATTCAAATTTCTTCCATGTCATCCTTTGGGATTAAATTAACTATCATTTGAGTGGATTTCCTACAGGAAAAAGCTTTCAAATAATTATTTCATCATGCATTCATGTCATCAAGTCAAGCATTCAAGAGTTAAGCATTCCAAGTCTTCATGAGGCCATCAAGATAGCTTTCAAGATCATTTAAGAGCAAATTCTTCATAAATTATTGCAGCAATTCAAGATCCATCATCATGGAAAGGTTCTAATTGGATTATTTCACGTTCATGCTTCATTATCTTATTTCATCATTTGGTTTAATTACCTAAAAGGGGTTTGACCAAGGAAAACCCCTATTCCCTAACAATCAACACTTTCTCTCTCTCTCTCTCTCTCTCTTTGTTTGATTGTAGATTTAGGTGCTTTTGAAGACTTGAAGATCATTGAAGATTAGGTTACAAGATTTTTGGATTTGTCTCCCCATTTGCAAGGTCATAATCTTGATTAAAAGGTCATCTATAGCCCTGAAATTAGAGTTTCAAATCTGGGAACCTAGAGGAGAAGATTGAGTAGACTAAGAAGAGTAGAGTTAGACTTTGAATTTCCAAAATATCCAAACTGGACTCATTTACTACAAGTGGTGAATGAGTCCCACTGTAGATGTTTTTCTAAGATCTTTATACATCTTGATGCCCTTTTTCCCAAAGCAAAGTTCTAGAAAAAAACCCAGATCTAGGATTGATTCACCTAGGTTGGTGAATGAGCCCCAATTGGTCAAAAAGTCAAAATTTCTAAAATTTTAGAGTTGTTTCTAGTCACTTCAAGGTTTCCAAGTGCACATCATTCATCTCATTTCTTTTATATTCTATTTTATTCACATTTCTAAGGAATTTTATAAGTCTTTGCATTAAACTAGGGTTTTGCATTTTACCTTGCATTTCATTTCCTTTTCCAAGTTTCAACTTGGTGGTGAAACCCTCATTAGATCATTTTCAGTCCTTAGAACAACCCTCTTGCAATATTTCTTTCTCCTTTGCAAAGAGATCTCAAGGACCTTTTTTCTTGAGTGAAAGTTAGTGAAACTTTCCCCTTCCTAGGCCCCTAATCAAAGGTGGAGAAAGGTGAAGCCAATTTTCCACCTTTCAGTTTGTCTAAAAATGTACGCTCACTCTAAGGAAATGAATCTTTAGGTTGTCTATTGGGTGAGTATCCAAAGAGGGTGGCTTACAATTGGAGCACAATGTCTGCTATGCAAACCAAATGCATGCTCACAAGGGCTAGTGGAACCTTAGGTCATCCACTAGGTGAGCCCCTAGGGAGGTGAGACACATACAAAAATGACCGGTATGCACTCACACACATAAGCAAGTGGCTATGGGAAATTCATGCCTACGTTTGGTTCACATACATATAATCATATCAAAGCTATACCTCCTGATAACTTTGATAAGGCACCAAACAACAATGAAATTCAATCTCCATGAGGAAAGAAAAGCTTCATATGCTTGAAAATCATGTACAAACAAGATGGCTCCACAAGAAAGCAAAGTGTGTTATGCAAGGTGGCCATATAATGGATGTTGTAAATGTGAAATAGTGTAAATTGAATTCAAAGGGGTTTTTCTTAGTTCATGTAAGGTCTCTTCTTAGGGAAAATTGTTCCTAATGTCTCCAAGAGAGGAAAAATCAAAGAAATATCATGCCCTTAGAGGATATCAAGCCCAATGACACTGCCAAGAAAGGATGCATCGCCAGAAGAAAGAAAAATTGCATAGTGAAACATGAGTGTCGATGTATGCTCCCACTTTAAAGTGGTTACTAACACCATTTTTTGTGATAAATTGCTTTAAACTAGAACAATACATGAGAGGGTATTCAAGTACCATTATTCCAAGTCATATGTTCTTGAATGAAACTACACCATGGATAAGGGGTTTCCCCCAAAATTTAGTACGTCACATGCAAGCCAACTTAAGGCATGCCATGCTCTTATATGTACATGAAAGGAAGTCAACTAGCCAAAAGAGACAACGACAAGTGTCATACAAAGACAAAGCTAACCTAACTCCTTATGCCCATGTAGTGCAGGACAAGGATGACCTCAAGTGATTGATGAGAAACACGATAGAGTGAAAATCATTATCAATTAGAATAATTAGGTTCCTTAACATAAGAAAGATCACCACACTACTTAAGATGTTGAATTTCATTACCCAAAGCCTTACATTCATTAGTAGAATGAGGGTGATCCCACAAAGTTGGTTTACAATTTCTTGGAGATTCTAATTTTTATTGGAATTACATATTTTTAGAAAATATAATGGTTCAAGCCTTAAAAAGTTCCATTTAAATCATTCCAATTGAATAGGGTTTGATCAAACTACCTTAGATCAAACCTCCTCGGATAGAACCTACTATTTTTAAACCATACTTATAACAAAGTCTCCTTTACACCTATCAAAATGCTAATAAAAAACCACTTTTGATTTACATATTGGGGGATCAAATGAATTCATTTAAAATTTATTTTTTGTAAGCATGTAGACCTTATTATAATCTTCCCAAAAAGTATAATTTTAAATAAATTTAATTTTATTATTATATTTATTTTTTTATTTCTTGTGAATGTAGGTTTTTCATCAAAATTCAAGCTCTTTGTTTTTCACATGTGGAAAAATAGAATATTATCAATTTTTTTTTTTTAGAATATGAGTGCACCAAATATTGAAGTCCTTTATCCAACCAAAAAAAAATGAATTTTGATACATACAAAAAAATTTGTGTTATAAGTCCACCTATGTCTGAATTGTAATTCGTTTGAATTCAAAACTTGATTAAGCAAAAAATATTCAATAAAAAACTATGAAACCAATTTGAAGCACTATATATCATAGTTACAAATCTAAATTTGAAAAAAATTAGAATTTTTTCTTTCATGGAAAAAAAGTTGTGTTATACAGTGAGCATCACTCCTTAAAAATGATGTTTAATGAAAAAAGAAATAGTCTTCAAAGGAGATGCAAAAAGAAGTACAATCTGATTCTAAATTTTTTTAAAAATATATATTTAGAATCTACAAAAAAAAATGTCACAAATCACTAGTTTGCATCATCTTCAAATTCCTCATGGTTTAGCTGAGCTATAGGTGTTTGAAAGTGAATATTTAGTTAGAAAAAATCAGTTTAGTGTTCAGTTTGGCCAAAAATTGTAAACTAGTATTGTGGGATCACCCATGACCATGACCTCTATGATACATACAAAATGAATTCTTGTAGTAAAATTTCTTTTGTGGTCTTGGAGGGAGGGAAATCAAATGATCTTGGAGAAGTCTCGACAAAATACTCTCTTGATCAATAGTAGAAGGTGTCCCTGTATTTGTAAAAGATGTCACACACACACACAAAATGATACTTGTCCTTAGATGAAAATGGAGATAAAGGTGGTAAACCTATATCTTCCTTGAAATATTATGGGATATTATTTTTCTTCATGTGTTCATTGTATCCATGTTTAGGAGGGAGCATGTATCCCAGACCATAACAATTTTTTAATTTAGATGAAGGGGGTTTATGTGTCTAAGAAGCATTGACCTTTTTATGAGAACAAAAATCCTTTTAATGATTCTTAAAGTTATGCGTCATCCTCTCATGAGGGATAGGAGTTAAATAGCCCCCATCACCATCACGAGGTAATGTTGTTGACATAGAACCAAGTTGAGAAAATGAAACACAAGGTTGTTTTGGTTTAGATTGTGAGATTTTGTATTCTTCCATAATGGAGGGTATAAAATCTAATGAACTCTAATCATCACTAGAACTTGTGTCTAAAAATGAATCATTTGTATATGAATCTTTGGAATTTAAAGGTGATATTTTGGATTCTTCATTGAAATTAGGCATAAAATCTTATGACCCCCAATTATCATTGTGGCAATAGAAAATGTATCCCACTAAATTTTTGTGCTTGTTTAGGCTCTCCTTTTTAAATTGAGCATAATGTTGCCTTGATTTAGTGATGTAATGTGTTTAACACATTCACATTAGGCCTTGGGCCCTTGTAAGCTAAATAGACTTAATTTTACCTTATTTAAGGTGTTGTAAATTGTTGTACCACACTTTCACACTAATCTAGGGTTTTCATTATTATTTGGTCTTCTTTATGCCTTATTTGACCTTATTTTCAATCTAAAAGCCTTAATTAATGCATCTTTCCAAGATTAGTCCCGACATAAACCAACATCAATCATAATTCATATCTTTTTGGATTATATGGCCTAAATTTGGTGATCTAGGACTCATATGCCACCTTTGACATATGGGTCCCACCTAACTTTTGGGGCCCTAATCTGGATTTCACATGAATCTGATGTCTGCTTGTAGCATTGTAATTTTGAGAAATTTTGACATAAACAAATATAAATGCAAGGTTATTTCACTCATTTTCACCTAATACTTTCATGAGAGAATTCCTAATAGAAAATTGGAGTTTACAAGAGCATTAAGGAGTTGATTATCAAGTGTTTTGGAGAATTATTCAAGTGTCAAGAATCATGTCAAAGTCATCATGCATCATTTTTATTTTTGAGCTAACAATTGTGATGTAGGGTTTCATGATTCAAGCAAGCATACAAAATAAGATATACAACATTTAGGAAAGAGTCAAGATCTACATCCATTGGAGCCATTTCATAGATGTTTGTAGCACTTTATTCTGAGGGTTTGGTGAGTTTCAATGTTACATTTTGTTCGTTCATCATTCCTCCTTTACATTTGATTTCATTACAAGGTTTTATTACCAAAATGAGGTGTGTACAAGGAAAACCCCTTTCCACTAACACAACAACATTTTCCCCTCTTTAGTGTGTGATTTTTAGATCTAGGTTGAAGACCTTCTAAGGAGTAAGCTTGGAAAGAAGTTGTCAAGTTGCAAAGTTATCCAAGTTGTCACTTTGTTTAGAAGATCACTATAAATAGGTCGAATTATATGTTCAACATGGAAGCCAATTTATATATTTAGCATAGACCAACCTACATATGAGATATTGCAAAGTATTTAAAGGAAAATAATGCATGTGTTAACATTGTACAAAAGCTTAACTATTTGGAAGTATTTCATAGCAATAAAAGGTCAATATAAACCGTAATGTCGATACTATGAAAGGCATCTTTTCCTTTATGAGATGTGACTTATTCAAACTTAGAAAACATATGATGAAGGTAGGGAAGTGATTGAATATTACACAAGCTACATAAGTGTAAAATTCATGGTAATAGGGAATGTAACAGCTATGCATGGAATTATTCAATATATCATTTATGAGCCAATCAAATCATTACTCTTTGCTTTCTACAAAACTTCGACTAAGTCAACTTTGGGCGTGTGTAGCATTATGGCTATGGACTATTTCAAAGAGAATAACCATGCCAATATAAATAGGAAGAGGAATCATACTTGACACCATATTATGAAGTTCTATTTCCTATAGAAGACCATTTTTGAAATAATTCAATTGTCATCATTTGATCATGTGCAAATTGAAATAGTCTTAAACTATTGTCAACTATAGAGATCGATCAGTGGCATTATATGTTGAGTACACTCTTTGTTTATTCATCACTTTTGATCTGAGTTGAATGAGTTTATTTGCATGGAATAAGCTATCATTTTGCATGCCACTTCTATAGGCTGAAATATCTTCTTCTAATTTGTATAAATAGAGATACATGCTCTCTTATTTAGACCGCATTCCTTTTCAAACTTATTCTACTACATTTTAGTCTAAGAGTTATTTATTCTATGACATAAGAGTTATAGTTTTAGAATTAATTTTAGAGTGCATATTACCAACTTGAGGGTGAAGTTACAGTGAAGTATTGAGTTGGGAAATTAAGTAAAGCTAGTGTGTTGCTATTGGAAAAGTTGTGCAACAAAATAGACAATTGGATTAAGCATAAATAAGCATGAGAATTCAGTTCTCTTATTTATATTGTTTATGAAAGATTGAGTTTTTGTATGATTTGTTTGGGTTGCATGAATATACTTTCATTAGGAAAATATAGTGTTTTCTTTAGAAAGGAAAAAGAAGCTAATTCATACTTTTTTGTGAAATGCTTGTATTTACTCTGTAATAGGAAATATTTTTTTAATAGGTATTTATATATTAGATATGATTAAGCAAGAATTGCTTAAGAGTTATCCATAGCTTGTTATTTGGTTATAATTGGAAGCTTTCTAGGTTACACCTAGGGTTTGATTATCCATTTAAGGGAGGGTAACTGGTATGTATGCTTTATGAGTAGATATATCATTAAGTAATGGAATAAGGGAATAGGTTGACTCCAGGGTTAAAAAATACCCATTGAATAATAAACCTATGCATTGTTTATAGTGGCCTAAAGTAAAATCAAGCTTGAGTAGTGTATGTGAGTAGGACTGACTATCACTCAAAGTACTAGATGAGTAAACTTTGGCCAAAGTAGTGTGATTTCCTTTGGCTCCATTGTCAATTCACCATGATTCATTTATTTGCATGCTAGTTCTAGATTGTGGGTTTACAAGCTCTAGTCATGTAGGGAACATTACTAAGCTTAGTTGGTTGTTGTTATGAGGTTACTCCACCAATCTCTTCGTCGAAGGGTAGGGCCATCTATCAAATGATGGATGTGCGGTGGACTGCATATCATTCTATAGTTGGTGGAAAAGTGTTTGAATGATGCTTCTCCTCCTTAGTAGGTGGCAAGAAGACCAAGATTTGAAAGGGGGTTACTGGACTATCTATATCTATTGCTTTACATGCTCAGTTGAGCTATGTATGTACTTGTACACATTATTGGAAATATTGTAATCAATTGTTTATTATATTGGAATGGAATCATTGGTTTTTGTTGTTATGAAATCTATGTTCATTTTTTCTCAATAAAGAAAATAATTTTTTTAATGAAATGGCTTGTTACATAGTTTATTTACTCGTAAAATGAAAACGTAGGAAAATTTACTTCAGTGAAAAGTTGACATGTCACATGTGGTATCATAGCTATTGGGTTTAGCTTTGGAACGTATGAGCTCTTCATTATTTCCTTCCAATGTTATCTAATGTTTGGAAATTCTTGTGCTAGGATGGTGTGTCTCAAGTTAACGGATAGAAAGTCAGTAATCAGAAATGAATGCTACCTCAAGTCCAAGAAGGAAAGAGATACTATCACTAGGAAAATTGAGGCTACAAACTATGGAAATGCCATCTGGTTAAGCAAAATTAAAACCTTTAGTCATGTGCTTCCTTGAAGCAATGATGTGAAGAGGAAGATGAAGATGGAGGCTAAATATAATTACCTACCTTCTATCTCACTAGACAAGTCCGAGTCTTTATCACTTTCCAAGGATATGCCCTCAAAAGGGAGCATTACTTCAGCATTTATCTTTTAGGACCCTAGATTTATTCCAATGGTGGAAATAATAGTAATTTCCTTGAGTAACAAGTATGAGGGTTATGTACCTCACAACTATGTATCAAATGAGAAATTTGAAGGCTATTATCCATTCTGGGATAGGTCTGAACAAATGAGAGATGAATAATCTCAATTTGTAGGGTATACTCCATTACGTTACATGTTAGAGAGTGAATCCAAGGTATACTCTCCATTCGACTATTTGAATAGTGACTCCATGTAATCAAAGGGATATTTAGATCCTTATGGATTAATATAATCAAGTGTTTATCAAAAATATTATGCATAAAGTCTTATGTGGAATTCCTTAAGTGTGATTAATAGCTCATTTTAATTTTTTCCATAAGATAGTTGATAACATGATTAACTCTAACATGGACAGACCTTCAAGTAGAATCCATTTTTCAAAAATTGTGAGGACATGAACCAATCTTGGCAGAAGCCAAGAAGTTAGGAAAGGACTAGTAAGAGTTGAAGCTAGACTAGATCAAATCATATCACAGTTGGAAAACCTAGAGCAAGAAAGAAGAGATAAGGATAGAGTTGAGAAAGAAGTTCCAAACAATGAGAATGGGGGTGAAAACTCTTCTCACGAACATGATCAAACCCATGATGATGAAAAAGAGACATCAGGTGCTTCTTTATTCAAGAAGACTAATATGAAGCAAATGGCTTCTAAACTCTCTAGAGATATGAAGAAAATTACCCCACCCAAGTTTGAGGGAAGTGCTAGTAGAGAAGAATCTAAGGCTTAGTTAGTCCAAATGGAGAAGTATTTCAAAATTCAAAATTATATTAAGGTCACCAAAGCTACACAGGGAGCATACCAATTAGCAAGAGAAGCCTCTAACTAGTGGATGAATAAAAAGATGGAACTCAATCTTAACTCATGGAAATTGACTTGGAGTGAATTTGTTGAATTTTTTTGTAAAAGATGGTTGCCCCAACTCTATTTTGATTAGAAGCTTAGAAATTTTCAGAATTTGAGACAAGGGAAGATGACAATTAATGAATATTGGGATAATTTTTCCCATCTTCTACATTATGTTCCTATGTACCAAAAGGATGAATGCTTCTGTATAAGAAAGTTTATCATGGCACATAATAATTAGATTAGAGGAGAGGTGGATGCACACGGTCTAGCTAGCATGGATCTTGTGTATGAGAAAGAGGTTAAATAGGAGAAAAAGCTCAAAGCTATCTCCATTCATCAAGAAAACAAAAATCGTAAGAAGATTGTACGAATTCAAGACAAACCAACCTCAAGGAAAGTTGAAGTTGTACAAAATGTGTGAAAGAAAGGAGAAAAAGGATCACATAATAGAGGGAAAGAGTTAAGAAGGGAATGGAGGAAGAATGGTTCTAGTAGTGGAAACACCAATAATGTTGGTGGGAATGCTAATAAGTCTGGAGATCTTGCGAAGATGAAAGGATCGACTACTGGATGTTTCACTTTTGGAGGAGACCACTATGTGAATCTATGTCCTAATAAAGCTCCAGGGTCACAATCTTATGGTAATACACTTCCTACTCAGCAAGTGATGTTCCAGCAAAAGATTCATACCTCTATGGATGATCACCAGGTGGAGTATCAAGTGACTCCAATTGAGACACAAGGTATTTTTTTGGCTTACCCATTTCTATTCTTATAGATACTAGTGCAATTGATAATTTTATTTCACCTAGAGTATTTAAGAAAATATCTAGAAAGGCTACTTTCATGGAAAAGTCTTGGGATGTAGAGTATGCAAACCAAGCAAGAGAAAAGGTGGAACAATGTTTGTTCGAAGCTAGGATAGAGCTACCATGTTTTTCTATAGAAGTGGACCTTTATGTTGCATCTTTAGGATCTTATGATGTTATCCTAGTTATAAAATTGTTATGGAGACATAGGAATAAGGTATATTTCCATTGCCAAAACTATAGAATACTTAGATTAACCTGGTAAACAAGTGAAGTTTCAAGGGATACCTAGAGTGGTCAAGATTTGTTAGATCTTTGGAATGTAACTATTAAGGGCTAAGACGAAAGGGTGCAAACTCTTTTTTGTCAAAATGGAAAAGTTAGAAGAGTATAAGGGATCAAATTCATAAGAGAATCTTGATAGCTTTGGGACACAAAACTTCAAAGAGATGGAAGATGGAGAAATGGATGAAATTGGAAGGTCAAATATAGAGAGATATCCTATTTTGAGGAAGTTTTCAGATGTATTTCCAGGTGAATTACTTGGGTTACCATCAAAAAGGACATTTTATTTCTCAATCGATATAGTTCCAAGATTTGAACCTATTTCCAAGGTACCTTATATAATGACAACAACTAAACTAATGGAGCTTAAGGAACAATTGGATGAATTGTTTTCTAAAGGGTTGATAAGACCAAGCGTATCACCCTGGGGAGCACCAATAATCTTTATGAAAAAGAAGGATGGTAATTTTCATTAATGCATAGATTATCACATGCTAAACAAAGAAATGATAAAGAATAAGTATTTTTTTACACACTTTGATGATGTATTTGATCAAATGAGGGGAGTTGAGCTGTATTTTGCAAGTTTGATCTAATATTTGGATATCATTAGTTGAGGATTAAGGATGGATACATCTTTAAGACCACATTTAGAACTCAATATGGAAATTATGAGTTCATATTTCTACCCTTTGGTTTAACAAATACACCAACAATGTTTATGAACCTTATGAATAACATATATAGGGAATATCTAGATAAATTAATCTTGATATTATTAGATGATATTTTGATATATTCAAAGAATGGGGAGGAACATTGTAGATATTTGGAGATAGTGATACAAATATTTAGAGAACATAAACTTTGTATGGTAAAATCTCTAAGTGTACTTTCTTCCATAAAAGAGTACATTATCTTGGACATGTGATTTCAGCAGAAGGAATTTTAGGAGATCTAGCTAAAACTAAGGTGGTGTTTGAATGGCTAGTACCCAAGAATGTATCTAAGGTTAGGAGTTTTATTGGTTTGGCAGGATAGTATAGTAAGTTTGTTGAAAAAATCTCCAAGATTTCCTTTCTGATTACTATTTTTTATAATAAAGGGAAGAAGTTTGAATGGACTGGGAAGTGCCAAGTAGCCTTTTATTTACTTAAGGAAAATTTGACTACTACATCTATTCTGAATCTACCATATCCTAAGGGTGAATTTACTACTATCATGGATGCATCAAGAGAGGGCTTAGGTGGTTTGCTAATACAAGATGGGAAAGTATTTGATTATGAATCAAGGAAGCTAAAACATTATGAGAATAATTATGCATCACATGATTTAGAGTTAGCATCTGTATTTCACACATTGCAAATATGGAGGCATTACTTGTTAGGGAAACCCTTCATTGTGAAAATTGATCACCATGGATTAAAGTGCCTATTTACTCAACCTAATATGAATACATGACATAGAAGATGGTTAGATTTAATAGTTGATTATGTCTTCAATATCAGTTATATTAAAGGGAAAGAAAATCAAGTTGTTGATGCTTTGAGTCAAGGATTTCATATTGCCTCAATAGTGACAATTCAAACTGATTTTAAAGGTCAGGTGTTGCAAAAGTGCAAAGAGGAAAAGTATTATATGAATGTTAAGCACTTACAAGGAATCTACACGATGCTAGGCATGAAGGTTTTCATTTTGAACCTAATAGATGACTTAGATACAAGGGAAGAATTTATGTTCATGACATAGAAGACTTAAGAAATATGGTATGGAAAGAAGTACATGAGGCATCATACTCTAGACACCCTAGAGTGACAAAAATGTTGGCATATGTAAAGACACTATACTTTTGGAAAGGGATGAAAGGAGATGTTCCTAGATTTATAGCAAGGTTTCTTGAATGTCAAAGGGTGAAAGTAGAGAATCATCATCCTACAAGTTTATTATATCCACATGATATACTGAAGAGAAAGTGGAAAGTCATGAGTATGGATCTTGTGCAAGGATTTCCCATGTCAAGAAATAAGCACAATGCCATTCTTGTAGTTTTATATAAGCTTACCAAAGTAGCATAATTTATACACAGTAATCTAATTGATGGAGCACCTATCATAGCAATAAAATTTGTGCAATAAGTGTTCACATTACATGGAATTATTGAAAAGGTAATCTTAGATAGAGACGCGTGAATCACTTCTAGGTTTTGGAAAACATTGTTTTTTGCACTAGGGACTCAACTGAATATTAGCTCAACATATCATCTAGAAATGGATGGAAAATGAAAAGGGTAAATCAAGTATTGGAATACCTACTTAGAATGTATTGCATGCATCAATAGACAAGTCGGAAGACTACTTACCTTTGGTGAAATTTTATTACAATAATTCCTACAATTCTACAATAAAGATAGATCCTTTCAAAGCATTACATGGTATAAAGTGTCAAAACCCTATAATTTGGGAAAGAATTGAAGATAGAGTGTGCCTTGGGATAGAAATGTTGGCTGAAATGGAAGAGAAAGTGAAAGTTGTGAAGAAAAGATTAGCTAAAGCTAATGATAGACAAAAAAGTTACACTGATGCAAAGAGAGTGCCCTAAATTTTTTTCATAGGTGATAAGGTGTTGTTGAGAATGAAACCTCACAAGAGTTAAATAAAATTTTGGTAGTCTTCTAAATTGGCTCCACGATATGTAGGAACTTTTCATATTCTTGAGGAAGTGAATCCGGTAGCTTATCAAATTATGTTGCCACCAACTCTTGCAAGAATGCATAACATCATTCATGTGTTGTGCCTAAAGAAGTATTTACCATGTGATAATCATGTGATTGATTGGAATTATTTACGTGTACAAAACCCAAGAGTGGTAACTCTCAAGCTCATCAAGGTGCTCAGAACACGTAATATTCACTTGCATAATAGGGAAGTCTTGCAATGCAAAGTCTAATGGGACTAGTATGTGGAAGACTTGGCCACCTGGGAAAACTATGCTAAGATACTGAAAAAGTTTCATGTTTTAGATGCTTTTAAGAGTACTTGAAATAATATGTTGTTTATGTATTTGTTTTATGTTACTACATAAAATCATCGGGGACAATGATTCACAAAGGGGGGAGTATGTTACACCCCAATTGTGTATTTACTATTGACTATTGCTATGTAGGGTAAATGTGAATGTAATTTAAATTATGAATGAGAATATATTGTGCTTGCACTTTTTTTATCCATGAGTTATGAATGAATGTTGTTTCGTTTAAATGATAGGTGAAGAAATGCATATATGTGAAATGTATAGTTATTTAGATGAATATTCAAACTATGGAGATATATTATGTGTAATGCATATTTTTTTGAACAGTTGACTACCGTGGGAATGTGTTAGTTGATGTAGGTATATGTTTAGTCCTCAAAGTGGAGGGAAAGTATCACTCAAGAGAAGATCTTGGTCGGGTAACCAGTAACATAACCTCTTTGAGCTTACACACACTCACAATAGAATGGTTAAGTTAAGTTATTATGTTGGGAATTAGTCTCATCCTTAGTATGAGTGTTTGCATTAGTAAGGGTCTTGATTACTATTAAATGAATGCTTGGGTGATGTTTATATGTTTAGATCTTGTGAGTTCTTCTTTATATTACTATGTTCTATAGATGAGGTGAATACACTTGGAAACTTCTATATATGCATACATATGCATGTCGACAATAGACCATACACATGGAGGAATGAATACATGAGAGTACATATGTAGACGTACCTATGGACACTTATGAATGAGTTTCTTGTGAGTATGGAACTATCAAATGGATAATATGACATGAATGTGTATACATATTAATACACCACATGTCTATTTCCTATAAATATAATAGTAATTGTGTATATGCTTGAGTGTCCAATCGATTATGTATATGTATATGTATAAGATATATACATATATCCATATGTATACGTGCATCGATACACACATATGATTGGAAAATATACATACCCATACGAATGTATTGACACATGTATACATGCATATACATGTACATAGAGGAATATATACATGCATATATATATGTATATATACAGTTGATATAGTTGCTATTATGTAAATGTTAACTTGTTCGTATTCATTCATATATCAAATGTATTGTTACTTGATTGACATGTTTATTTGTATGAATATATATTGATATATATATACATATACATATATATAATATATGTGTGTGTGTGTGTGTGATTAGTTGTCATATATATATAAATATAAATATTAATATATTTATGATGCCTAGAGGCCGACTTATATATTCAACATGGAGGCGGATTTATATATTTAGCCTAGGTTGATCTACATATGATATATTGCAAAGCATTTAAAGGTGAATAATGTATGTTTTAACATTGTACAAAATCCGAACTATGTGGAGGTATTTCACAACAATAAAAGGTTGATATAAACCATAATGTTGATACTATGAAAGGCATCTTTGTCTTTATGACCTATGACTTATTCAAACTTAGAAAACATATGATGAGGGCAGGGAAGTGATTGAATACTACACCAACTACAGAAGCGTAAAATTCATGATAATAGGGAATGTAAAAATGATGAATAGAATTGGTCAATATATCATTTATGTGCCAAGTGACTCTTTACTCTCTTTTTCTGCAAAACATAGACTAAGTCAACTTTGGGCATGTGTAGCATTATGGTTGTGGACTATTTCAAAGAGAATAACCATGCCAATATAAATAGGAAGAGGCAACATACTTGGTGCCATATTATGAAGTTCTATTCCCTATAGAAAACCTTTTTGGAAACAATTGGATTGTCGTCATTCGTTCATGTGTAGATTGAAATAGTCTTAAATTGTTGTCAACTATAGAGGTCGATCTGTGGCATTATATGTTGAGTACACTCTTTGTTTATTTTCCACCTTTGAGCTGAGTTGAATGAGTCAATTTTCATGGAATAAGTTGTTAATTTTCATGCCACTTCTATAGGCTGCAATATCTTCTTTTGATGTATAAATAGAGAAGCAAGCTCTATTATTTACAATGCATTCCTTTGCAAACTTATTCTAGTATATTTTAGTTTGAGAGCTATTTTTCTATAAGGTAAGAGTTATAGTGTGAGAATTAATTTTAGAGTGCATATTACCAACTTGATAGTGAAGTTATAGTGAAGTATTGAGTTGGGAAATTAAGTGAAGCCAGTGTGTTGTGGGAAAAGTTGTGCAAAAAAATAGACAATTGGATTAAGCATAAATAGGAATGAGAATTTAGTTCTCTTATTTCTCTTGTTTATGAAAGATTGAGTTTTCGTATGATTTGTTTGGGCTCCATGAATATACTTTCATTAGAAAAATATAGTGTTTGCTTTAGAAAGGAAAGAAAAGCTAATTCATAATTTTCAGTGAAGTGCTTGTATTTACTCCATAATAGGAGAGATTTTTGTCATAGGTATTTATATACTAGATATGATTATGTAGGAATAGCTTAAGATTTTTCCATAGCTTGTTATTTGGCTATAATTGGAAGCTTTCTAAGTTACACCTAGGTTTTGATTATCCGTTGAAGGGAGGGTAACTAGTATTTATGCTTTATGAGTAGATATATCATTAAGTAATGGAATAAGGGAATAGGTTCACTCTAGGTTTAAAGACTACCCATTGAAGACTAAACCTACACATAGTTTATAGTGGCCTAAAGTTAAATCAAGTTTGAGTAGTGTACATGATTAGGATGACTATCACTCAAAGTACCGGGTGAGGACACTTTGGCCAAAGTAGTGTGATTACCTTTGGCTCCATTTTCAATTCACCATGATCCCTTTATTTGCATGGTACTTCTAGATTGTGGGTTTACAAGCTCTAGTCATGTAGGACACAACACTAAGCTCAGTTGGTTGTCATTACGAGGTTACTCTGCCAATCTCTTCATCAAAGGATAGGGCCATCTATCAAATGATAAATGTTTGGGGGACCACATATTAGTTTTTGGTTGGTGCAAAATCACTTGAGTGATGCTTCTCCTCCTCAGCAAGTGACAAGAAGACCAAGATTTGAAAGGGAGTTCCTTGACTATAGATATCCATTGCTTTGAAAGCTCGGTTGAGCTATGTATGTACTTGTACACATTCTTGGAAATATTGTAATAGATATTTTATTATGTTGGAATGGTATCATTGTTGTTTATTGTTATGACGTCTATGTTCATTTATTCTCAATAAAGAAAATAAATTTTTTATTTTAATGGCTTGTGACATAGTTTATTTACTTGCAAGGTGAAAACTTAGGAAAATTTACTTTAGTGAATAGTTGACATGTTACAAATGCAACCTATATGAACTTTCACTAATCCAAGATTTAGAAACCCTAGATGCCAATAAACTAATGCAAAACCTATTAAAAATTCAATGCACACTAAATCTAGGATTATGATGCACTAAAAATCAGAAATAAGGTGTTCCAAATGCAAGTTCACTGAAATGATTTGTTGAAAAATGTTGCTATATGTTTGGGAGATAGATCAACACTTTTCTCCAAATATCATTCAAGGAAACCATAGAGATCTCAATCCAAGGATGGAATGAGGGAAAGAGATCTGCAATAAGGTGTCCTAGGGTGTGATTAAAGATAATAAGAGGGTTCACCACCAAGCTATGGCTTGGAAAGATAAGAAATGAATGTAACATGCAAAGTACTAGGCAAAACCTAACTAAATGACCTAAGAAATGAAAAAAAATGAAAAATAAAAGAATAAGAAAGTATATAGGTGCACCTAAAAGAGTGATGAGGTCAAAAAAAGCTCCAAAACCCTAGGACCCTATTGTTTGGTGCCCACTAGGACTCATACACTAGTCTGGGCGATTTAGTCCTAGACTAGGGTTTCTATGCCAATAATGGAATCTCATAGTGGTTGATCTAAATTCACTAAAATTTGGTAAATGTGTTGTACTAGAAATGCCACAAGTGGCATCAATCCCACTCTATTTTTTTAGAGGTTCAATACCTAAATATACTCCCCTATCTCTACTCTTCTTTTCAAGATTTGTTTCTACGTCAAAAACCATGATTTGCAACCTCTAGGTGACTTTTTGTGAAGATAGAAACATTGTTATAACTCAAAAAACTTTCACCAATCTTGTAACTTAATCTTCAAAGATCCTTCAAGCTCCAAGACACCTAGATCTTCACTTACACATGTAAAGAGAGAAAAATGTGTCGATTTGTTAGGAAATAGGGGTTCTCCTTGGTCAAACACTGTTTAGGTAATTAAGCCTTGTGATTAAACAATGAAATATGAAATATGAAACATGAACAATGATACCTTGAATGATCTCTTCAAATGAAAATTAGTAATCTAGCATGAAGTGGCCATGTAGAATGTAGATCTTGATCTTGAATTGGATATGAAATAATGCTTGCAAATGGATCTTCAATGTTACATCACAACACTAGATCAACAACATGCTTGATGCATTATGATCTTGAAATAATGATGGATCTTGAATTTTTGCAACAAATGATGAAGAAATTTTCCCTTGAATGCCTTGGAAATACTCTTGTAAACTCTCTTGACACTCTTGTGAAGTCTTAAAGAATACTTGATGCTTGAGTATTAGGCTAGATATTATGAATATTTAGGTGAAATAATGATTTTAAACCTTGTTTATATAGGAAATCCATCCAATTTACCATTTATTAGATCCCAAATGCTGACATTCATGAAATTTAAATTCAAAACATCGATTTCTCACTCAAAACCCTAAAAAGGGGCCAAGTGGGACTCATACACCACTTGTGGCATATAGGTCTCATCTAGGTGGGACTCATATGCAAAAGGTGGCATATGGGTCCACCAAGCCTTTTAAGGTGGAGGAAATGTCAGGGAGTTGGAAAATTAAGTGTATTTATTGATCTTGTCAGGATTTCAGTTGAAATAAGCCTCAATATGCATAATATAGGGTCTTAGGGGCATATTAATGATGATATGAAGTTCATAAATGCAAGAGGAACCAAAAATCAATGTGAAGGTGTAAATAAATACACTTTACAACAATAAATTAAGGAAATATTAGGTTTTTTTTAGCTTAAAATGACCCTAAACCTAATGCAAATGTGTAAAAAATATTGCAACACTAGATCAAGGAAACATTAGGTCCATTTTAATGTTAATCATTCCCAAATTAAGTGTGAAAATATAGAGGGATACATTTTCTGTCACTACACATGTATGCATCCAACTTAAATAGAGTGCCTGTTCAATCACCCTTAGCAAGTACCGTAGCTCTTGTATTCATTGTAGTCTCAAAAAATTTTGTCAGTGACATTATCACACTTGTTTGGGCCCTCCTTGTAAAATTTAGTTTAATGATGCCTTGACTTAGTGGTGCAATGTGTTTAACACACTCACATTAGGTATTGGGCCCTTTTGAATTAAATAAATTTAATTAGGCCTTATTTGGAGTGTTGTAACACACATCCACATTTTTCTAGAATTGTAATTAATAAGTGGGGTTCTTTATGCTTTAATTGACCTTATTTTGCATCCATAAGCCTCATTTAAAGCATCTTTTTGAGGATAATCCTAACACAAATCAACATCTAATCATAATTAAGGTATTTTCAAGTTGTGTGGCCTATATTTAGTGATATAAGACTCATGCACCACCTTGGGCATATGATTCCCACCCAAGTTTTTCAGCCTTGATCCTGGTTTTAAACCATTCTAAGCATTTTTGAAATTTGTCCCATAAATTATGCCTGATGGTACCCATATGCCACCTTGGGCGTATGAGTCCTGTCTGGCCCAAAATTAAAATTAATTCAAATTCTTGGTGGTATTTTATTCTCCTAGATCTATTGTCAGCTTGTAGTGTTGCATTTTCAAGAATTATTACATAATTAAATACAAGGTTCTTTTACACATTTTCACTGAAGCATTCAAGGGATCATCCAAGACTTTTTTGAGAGCATCATTATAGAAAATTTGAGTTCACAAGAGCATTCAACCATTTCAAGAGCATTCAAGAGTCTTTAATAACAAATTATAAAGCATTCTAGAGCATTATTCAAGCATCAAGCATCATGTCAAAGTCTTCATGCATCATGTTTTTTTTGAGGTAACAATTGTGATATATGACCTTTCATGATTCAAGCTAGCATTTCATTCAAGATCTATCGTATTCAAGAAAGAGTCAAGATCTACATCCATTGGTTCCATCCAGGTGCTACCACAATAGTGACTTACACTTTCTAGGAAATCCTATTTTTTGCTGAAATCACATATTTTTAGAAAATATAATGATTTAAACTTTGAAAATTTCCATTTAAAGGATTCCAATTGAATATGGTTTGATCAAACCACCTTATACCAATCCCCCTTAGATACAACCCCACTAGTTTTAAACCATACCTATAATAGAGTCTCCTTTACACCTATCAAAATGTTGACAAAAAACCACTTTTGGTTTACCTTTTGGAGGATCAAATGAATTCATTTAAAAAAAAATTTGTAAGTATGCATTTCTTATTATAAGCTTCCAAAAAGTATAATTTTAATTAAATTTAATTTGATTATTATATTTATTTTTTATTTCTTATGAATGATAGTTTTGAAAATCAAGCTCTTTGTTCTACACGTGGAAAAATAGAAGATTATAAAAAAAAACTGAAAAATATGAGTGCACTAGATATTGAAGTCCTTGATCCAACAAAAAAAAAAGAATTTCGATACATACAAAAAAAGTAATGTGTTATAGGGTCCTCCTATGTTTGAACTGTAATTGATTTGACTTCCAAACTTGATTAAGAAACAATATTCAATAAAACACTATGAAACCAATTAGAAGCACTAGATATCGTAGTTGTAAATCTAAATTCAAAAAAAGTAGAATTTCATCCTTCATGGAAAAAAATTATGTTTTATACGATGAGTGTCACTCCTTAAAAATGGTGTTTACTGAAAAAAACTAGTTTTTGAAGAAGATGGAAAAAGAAGTGCAATCTAATTCCAAATTTTTTGAAAAAATAATATTTAGAATCTACAGAAAAAATTTCACAAATCACTAGTTTGCATCATCTTCAAATTCCTCACATTTTAGCCACTATAGGTTTTTGAAAGTGAATATTTAGTTAGAAAAAATCAATTAAGTGTCCAGTTTGGCCAAAAATTGTAAACTAGTATTGTGGAATCACCCATCTCATACATGTTTGCAACACTTCATTTCTAGGGTTTGGTGAGTTGCAACATCATATTTTTTTCATTCATCATTCTCCATTCACATTTCATTTCATTTTAGGGTTTGATTACTAAAATGGGGTTTGACTAAGGAAAACCCATTTCCACTAACAAAACAACATTATTCTCTCTTTAGTGTGTGATTTGTAGGTTTAGGTTGAAAAGAAAGCTTGGAAAAAGTTTTCAAAGTTGTCAAAGTTGTCACCTTGCATTGGAGATACTTGGAAGACTTCTACAGGTTGCAAATCAGGGTTTTAGATCTAGAAATCAATTGGGAAGCATAGAGCATACATTGAAGACTAGATTCAAAATTTGAAGCTTCAAAAAACCCTAACTAGACTAATATGCTAGTTCTACTGTATAAGTCCCAGTTTAGGTCAATTTTTTAGGTTTTTATAGATTTGGATACCCATTTACCAGATTCTTGTTTATACATAGAAACATAGATCTGGGATTGATTCACCCAGCATGGTGTTTGAATCTAATTCAACATCAAAGTCACTATTTTCAGCATTTTAGAGCTCCATCCAGTCATCTTCATATTTCTAGGTACACATATTTCATCTTGTAGCTTTTGTTTTGTTTTACGTACTTTTCTAGTTCATTTAGTGAAAGGTTACATTGCATTAGGTTTAAGCATTTCACCTCGCATTGCATTTTTCTTTCCAATTCATAATGTGGTGGTGAACCCCTCATCAATTTATAATCATCCCCTGGGACAACCCTATTAAAAGATCTATTTCTCTTTTGCATTGAGATCTATAAGGTCAACCTTGAATGAGAGAGTGTGAAGATTGTTATTCTATCTCTGAAGCATAGAAGCTACAATTTTCTTCCCTTCATTTTGGTGAACCTTCATTTAGAACATCATAATTCTAATTTGGAGTGCATCATCAATCCTAGATCTTGCTTGCATTAACATTGCATTAGGGTTTGCATTAGTTAATTGGCATTCTAGGCTTTCTAATTTTACACTACTGAAAGGGCATATAGGTTGCATTTTTGCATCTCAAATCATTGAAAATCATAAAAAATTCTACATTTGCATTCACATTACAGATCATACAACATAAAAAGCATAAAAATCAATTTAAATTTTTTGAAATTTTTGAAAAAGCCCTCACTGGGACTCATACGCCCCTTTAGGTGAATCATTCCTAGTGTAGATTGTGCACTGCATTTTCCGTAATTTAAAACTATGTTTTTGTAGTCTTGTTTGCTATTGGTACCTTTCTATTTTAGTTTACACATTTTATGTTATACTCATTTCATTGTTCTTAGCTTATATTTCATTTTCATTCATCTTGTATATAGTATCATTTGCATGAGAATTTGGTGTCCTATTGCTAATATTATAGTGAGACAAAGTTTGATAATCATGTCATCCCACAATAAAAAAATCATTGTGGATCTTCGGTTGCCTAGCCCTTTCATTCCAAGTATTAACACTAGTACACTAGGTATGGACCACACCCTTAACAACTCTTTGCCTTCAAGTAGTGTGATGCATGTTGAAATAAGGTTTGATAGTGTTCTACAAGAAAACATAATTTAAATTCATGAAGAATTATAAAACCTACAATATCAAGTGCAAAATGACTACATTTCAACTATCGCCATCCCTACTATAGATAACATTCATCACATGCTTGAGAGTGAAGATGAACTTGACTTTGTGTGTAACATGGTTCAAATCTTTGGAAAACACCTTACCTCAGCCACTAGTAGTTCTTTACCTACAAATAATGTCAAAAGCCAAGGAGGAATTCAAATTCCTCCTCCCACAACAATTGCCTCTATTCCTACCTATACCAACCCTCAAGACACAACAACAATGCAACCAACTAGTAATGTGATTCATTCCTTGGGTATTTTCGCTATCATCCCTAGTACCTTTGTGGCATCGCACATCATATCTCCCACCACTTTACCACCTATAAGCATTCTATTCACTTTTCCTTTGAACACATACACACCTCCACCTGATAACACAAACAATGACCCTCTCATAAATCAACTCTTCCAAACCATTTCATCCCTTCAAAAACATATTTCCACCATCAACCAAAATAAAAATGGCCCACCTACATATTATGTCAAAAGCAACCCATTGTCCTTGGAGACATTGCGAACACTGATGCCACAAGGTGTAGAGGTTCCTAGATTCAATAAATATGGGGTAAAGGGAGATCCTTCTAACCATGTTAATGCTTATACCACCTTACGTGGTGACTTTTTCCTTGATTATAAACTCTTGGCTAAGCTTTTCCCTAGGTCCTTGAAGGATATTGCCTTAGAATGGTTTTCTTCATTGTTTAACAACTCAATTCATTCATTCAATGAAATTTTTGAGGCATTTTTCAATATTTTCCAAGTGCATATGACCCCTAAAATGACCTTGGAAAATTTTATGAGATGGAAGAAAAAAGAAGAAAAGATAATTGAATTTATCAAACTATCAATCGCTTTATTCCCAAATCGAGGTCAAGGTTCCCGATCCTCACCTTTAAAAGATGTTGATAGAAAATTTCCAAAGTAAGATATAAGACAAGATCACCATGATGAAATTCCCCTCCTTCATGCACTTTTGTACCACCCTCTATGATTATCAAAATTTGGTTAGTAGTTGAGATACAAAATCCACCTCTAGTCATACTAATAAATTTGAGTCTGCAAACCAAAACAATTCCCAACCTTTTAGAAAAAAAATAAAGGTTTCCTTCCGTTCAATTCCCCTTAAAAAACAAATCAGAATATCAATAACCAAGTATCTTTTGTTAAATCCACGATACCCTTTAGCTATGGGGATCTAAAAAGACAATTCACTCCCTTACCTGATACCCTTCATAACACAATGACACAAATTTTAGAACAAATGATTACCTTTCCTCCTGTTAAAACACTCGATCCCAATAAGCCTTTACCTTCAAACTTTTGATCACATGCTTATTGCCATTATCACTGAAAAAATGGACATGATATAGAACATTGTAAGCATCTTAGACATCTCGTGCAAGACCTCATTGATTCTGATCGACTTTCTGTTGGAGGTACTAATGATCAAGGAAATAAGTTTGTTGCCCCTCCTAACTAAAACTTGCAAATTTTTACCAACCCCATGCCAAAACATAATATTTCATTTTCCAAAGCTATTAAAACTACAAAAACTAATGTGATGAATGTTGACATGAATGATGAGAATATAGATACAATTCAACAAAGTCCTAAGGATATTGATCAACAAGAATAAAATCCTATCAATGGTCTAGTTGCATTGGTTGAAACTCAACATCATAAGGTCCAAACTAAAAAGCCTCTTGAGATTTCTTTCTCCTCATAAGATATACTTAAACATGTACCAGATGGTCCTCTTTACATAGCTAACTGAATCTATGATAAGCCCACTAATGGGATATTAATAGATCTCATTTGCGGAGAGAATGTGATCACCGAGGAATTCTTACTTCTACATGAATTCTATCAAGACATATATGATAAACCAAAAGAATGGATTGAGATGCATAACGGTTTCTCTTTCCCTATGATGGGATCAACTACCTTGCCTTTACAAATAGGACCGAAAAAACTAGATATCTCATTCTTCATCATCCTACAGTCAGACCAAATTTTTCATGTTAAGCTAGGCTATCCATGGCTTCACTCCATGAATGCAGTCCCCTAAGTCATACATAAATGCTTAAAGTTTCCCTATGAAAATGAAATTTTCACTGTCCATCATAGTGGCTTTAACCCTTTGTCATCCTATGGATACTTTTCCTTCGATTTCTTTTGGATCAAGCCTATAGAACCTATCAAAGCATGAGAATACTTATTTTTCAAATCCTATAAAAATTTCAAGGAAAAAAAATAATAGAATTATCCCTCTAAAACATGCCTCAACCTATGACCGAGCCTACCATCCTTGTTGAATCCATGATTGAGCCTAAAGAAATTCCAAACAACCAAGATCAACCTAAAATAGAAACCTCACCTACTTCCTAAAAGAGATCAAGGGATAACAAAAATAATCCTGTCACACCTCCTAGAATAATTTGTTTTTACAAATTCAAAGAGAAAGTGGTTGAACAACCTCCCATGGTTCCTTACATTCCTCCCCTTAGGGAAGAAAATAAACCTAGATGCTTGAACAACCCTCTCCTACACAAACACAACTTGAAAAGATAACTAAAAGAAGAAAAGGTGCTAGATAGCATAGGCATAGAGATAATGCCCTTGCTCAAAATTTAAATGAAGAAAATAACAAAGAAAATAAAAATCCAAACTTCATTGAAGCAATGCATAATGAGCCTCCCTCTTTGCTGAAACAAAAAGATCCTATAATGCAACCACAACAAGAGATGAACCCTTCCTTACACATTATCATTTGACCTCTTGTTGTGATTAAGTTAGATGACGATGAGGAAGTTGTTAAAATTGATGAAGAGGTGCATAATGAATTAAATACATTGTTTTCCTCTTCCATGAGCTTAAACGACAATTATCCTAAGAAGAGTGTTGAACTTGGTGATGGCCCTTGTTTGACACTTTCTATTGTCCCTCTAGCTAGTTTTCCACCTTATATATATGATGAACATGATTGGGATGTTGACCACCTGCTCATAGTTTGAATCACATGTGCCTTACTAATCTTTTGAATTGTTTCTTTTTCATTTTCTTTTTTGTGATTGCATGTGTGTATTGTGATCCGTGCTCGTACTATTCTATTTTTTGTACCCCTCTCTCTCTCTCTCTCTTTGTAAAATTCCTCTATTTGTGCCTTCATTCTTCTCTATGTCATAAATCTTTTATCTTTTCCTTTATTTTTTCATGTGTCTTATGTTTTCCTTTTAGGGGTGGCACAAGGATTTGATACATTCATCTCTCTTCCATGTTGACCCAAAATATTTTCCTTTAATTTTCTTTATTTCTTTTAGATTTGTCTTGTGTTTTCCTTTTGGGGATGATGCAAGGCATCGAGACATTCATGTCTCTTCCATGTTCACCCAAAATATTTTCCTTTACTTTTCTCTATTCCTTTTATTTGTCTTGTGTTTTCCTTTAGGGGATGATTCAAGGCATCGAGACATTCAAGTCTCTTCCATGTTGATCCAAAATCTTTTCGTTTACTTTTATTTATTTCTTTTCTTTGTTTTGTGTTTTCCTTTTGGGAATTACGCAAGGCATTGAGACATTCATGTCTCTTCCATGTTGACTTGAAAGGTTTATCTTTGTTTATGTTCTCTTTGTGTCATTCTTCCAATTCTATGTGTATTTGAGGAATGATGATAGTTTTGAGCTCTATAAAAACATTCTAGTAAGAACATACTGACCCCAAATCCATAGATCCTTTATGTGTTTAGATTTTATTTTGGGGGTGACCCCTCCCTTTCCTTGTGCATGATGTAGCTTTATTTGGAAACATATGACTTGGCATAGGGATTTCCATGTTAGCTCTCATGTCTTCTTTATTATTAGAATTTATCATTTTCTACTTTAAAGTAATTTCTCACAATATGGTGTTTAGCAATTCCTTTAAAGTAGGGTCATACATTGGCATTATTCTTTTGCATTTTTCCTTTTCATGGTTCATAGTGTAGTCATCCTACTTTATGCGTTGTGTTTTTCACTTTGTCGATGACATTGGGTGTG
Organism: Sequoia sempervirens; assembly: GCA_007258455.2. Lineage (NCBI taxonomy): Eukaryota > Viridiplantae > Streptophyta > Pinopsida > Cupressales > Cupressaceae > Sequoia > Sequoia sempervirens. The sequence continues at coordinate 252,438,580 of VDFB02075321.1, read as the reverse complement.
ACTTCCTTCAAGAGAATGATCTCTCTTAGCATACTATATTCATCTTAGTGGCTTGATGCAACACACTACATCCCCTAAGTTTTAAATCTTCTATTCTTCAATTTTTCCTCTCTTGGAGATATTAGGCACAATTTTCCCTAAGTTAAATACCTTATATGAACTAAGCAAGACTCCTTTGAACATTCCTTATTTTTTCATTTACATTTTCAATTATATGGCCACATTGCATAATAAATCTTGCATGCCTATGGAGCCATCTTGTTTGTTCATGAGTTCCAAGCATAGGAAGTTTTTCTTGCCTCATGAAGTTTAAAGTTAATTTTTCATGAGCTCCAAGCATATGAAGTTTTGCTTGCCTCATAAAGCTCAAAGGTATGAATTTTTCTGTGGTACCTTATTAAAGTTATCAGGAGGTATAACTTTGGTATGGTTTTTGATGGGAATCCTGACTAAGGCATGGCATTCCCTTAGCCACTCGTATGTGAGTGTGAGAACATTCTGATCATGTGTCTCACCTCTTTAGGATCCTCAGTCAATGGATAGCCTAAAGTTTCATTGCCTCAGAGTGAGCTTTCAATTTTTAGACAAATCGCCTAGATCTGATCCACATCGTGATGAACATATGGTCGAAGCTTGATTTTCTCCTTTCTTTTTCATTTTGTTTCATTTTCTTTATGTCTTTGGTAGTGCATGCTTGTGCTTTATTGCTATATCATTTTCATGTGTATTCTTTTGTGCCTATGTTGGTTTTCTATGGGATCTTGATCCCAAGGGATTAATCAGCCCTCCTGATCATTTTCATCCTATTGTGTCATAGGAAAATGGCCCCTTGTCATTTCCATGGCCTTTTAGGTCTTGTTTCATGGTGTTGGAACTATGTTTCTCTAATTTTATTTTGTGGCATGGCTTGAACATGCTTGTTTAAGTACTAAAATTCAAAGAACAACATCTTGTGAAGGTGTTGTGAAGTGTTGTAAGAGATTTCTTCATTCTTCAAGACTCTATTAATTACAATTTACCTAAAAATCATCTTTTTACTCATCAAAAAGTCCTATTTTGAAGTGTTGTAAAGTCTTGTAACAAACTTTCACTCTCTTAGGCACATCTTCACTATTTATCATTTTTTTATGCTTTATTTGGCCCCTTTATGCTCTCATATGCTTAATTAAGTGTATTTTTAAGTATTATCCTAACAAATAACATTAAATACAACATATTTCCTAACACACATTTTTAGGTCCTAGGTGGGACCCATTCGCCATAGGTGGTGAATGAGTCCCCCTTGGCCCCAAGTTCAAAATATTTTAAATTTATTTTCAGGATTTTATTCAAAAACACTTGATGTTGTCCTGTGATGAGGTAACTAAGGGACAAGTGTGTATAAATAAGTGATTTTCACCTCATTTTACATCTCCTACAATTCCCATTGATCAAGTTCACTTATCCACCTATTTATTCAAGCATCCAAGCATTTTACATTCTTTTCAAGCACTTTGAAGGAGCCATTAACATTACTTCAGACTTGCATCATCAAGGATTTGGTAAGTTGATAGAATTTGCATGTTGTTAGTTTATCATTCCTATGCATTTCATTATTTTATTAAAGGTTTGATTGCTAAAAGTAGGGTTTGACCAAGGCAAACCCCTATTCACTAACCTTAAACCATTTTCCCCTATTGCATGTTTGTTTGAAGACCTATGTATGCAAATTTGACAAGCTTTTTGGTGTTGAATATTGGTTTACAAGTCAACTAGGTGCTTCAAGTCAAATCAAGTCTATTTCAAGCTTGGAGATAGTTTTTTGTCAGTTTCCCACGAAATTGACTTCGGCAACCTGACATTCAATAATTTCTAGATCTAGTCTTGTAGAGTTGTCTCCTATTTTTTCAAAGATTTGGGAGAGGACTGATTCACCACCTATGGTGAATGAGTCCCACCTTAGGACTAAAAATATGAATTTTTTCAGATTTTGGATCTCGACAGACAGAAACTTTCTTCTGATAGTTTTTCACCAGGAGGAGGACTAATTCGCCACCCTGGGAAAATGAGTACCATAGTGAAAAATCAGTGATTTTAGCTAGCATCCACAACATTCCAAATTCATCATATTTTGTCCAGGTGCACTCAAATTCATCCCTTTCCTTTTTGTTCTGCATACTTTCTTCATTCAGTTCATTGTTGCATATCACATGTTTTCAAACATAGTGTAAATCTTAGTGTTACATTCATTTTCATTCATTTAGATAATTCAATTGCATTTATTTAATTTCATTTAGGTTAGAAAAAATCACACATAGCATTATTTGAATGAACCATTAGCATTTTTGTTCCTATCTCTCTCCTTTTAGGTGAAAAACCCTAGAAGTGCAAGAGTTGTCCATATGAGCCAAAAATCAATGATTCATTTTGGTGAACCCAAATTTTGAGCACTTTGCATTTCTGATTTCATTTACATATTGCATCCCAATTTACATTTGCATGAACATTCAATTAGTACATTGTTTTGTTTTTGCATTCTAGGACATTTTATCTTGCATTAGTGAAAACTTCATTTAGATTTCATTTTTGCATTACATATCATTGAAAAAAAGTAAAAATATGCATTTTTCATCTCTGATTCCATTCTTTAGAGCATTAAAATCATCTTAAAATTTCTGCAAAATAAATAAAAACATCATATTGGGACTCATTCACCACCTAGGGCGAATCAATCCCTCTGCACTTTTTAAACAACATTTTTGTAATCTGTTTGGTATTTTTCTGCATTATAGTTTCCTATTCTACATTCTATTTTCATTTACAAATTCTCTATTTTTCATCATTTATTGCATCTTGGTTTATTTGCATAATTGCATTTTGTTTCAATAATTTTTGGAATTCATTACAGTCATTCGTAGACATGTCCAATTTTGCCTTTGGTTCTGACCCTAATGACCTTAAACAACCTCATGCTCCTTTAACTCCTCATGATTGTCCTCCACATGAAGTCAACATCATTGGAGAAGATGATGCTAGCATGAACAAGTTCTACAATGATTTCCTTGATACCTTAGAAGCCAATGCAACCTTTTACCCCTCCATGAGGTCACAAGACCTTCCCACTATTGCACCTCCTAATCACTTTGCATACTTACATCCCAAAGTCACTATAGGACCTAAGGTTCCTCCCTCAAATGGACCTACTTCCTCTCACCACTCACATTCACAACCCTTTTATGATCACAAAGTCACAAACACTTCTATCAACCTTGAAGAGACATATGGTAAAGGATTCACTATCTTAAGTAAGAAAGGTTGTGACACAAAACATAAACATGACACAAATCAACTTCTTGAACAACAATCAACCAAAGCACACATAACAAGACTAGGATATTAGGATCCTTCTCATCCAGATAGACATCCTCTTCAACCTTGAAGACTTCAGGATGTTGGAACAATGATCTTGAATACTCCTCCTAACTTAAACATTCTCCTTCCACATGAACAACCATTATCTCCTTCTAAAGACAAGGATGTTAGGATCCCTATAGGTCCTCTTCCTCCTTCTATTCATGAACAAGGTGAATCTAGCAAGCGAAAATGACCTTACAAACTCAAGAAAATCAAGTTTCCAACACATCCTCCACCTGAATGTGAAAGGAGACTTCAACTACTCTTAAACAAAGGTCTTATACTTTAACCAACTATGAATAGGTTGGTTATTCGTTTGAAAGACTCTAACATACCATTTTGCAAATATCATTGCATCCATGGACATCGCACTGAAGAATGTCAAACATTGAAGGAAATACTAGATAAGTATCACTTCACTGATATTGATTGCTTCCCCGTCATACATTAAAACAACCAAAGCCACTCCTCATGCCATAGTTGTAGAATTCATTATTCTCACTATTGCATGATCCTTTCACATCAACCACCTCAGCTCATTCTTGTCTTTACACTTTGTAGGGGGCAAGAATTTGTTAGCCTTGTCCTTCTAATGCACTTGTCTTTTTCTCTTAACTATGTTATTCCTTTTCCGCTTATCCATTTAAGATTGAGAAACCAATAACTTATTTAATGGTTGACTTACATTTGCATTACTTGTCCCTTTGTACTTTTTTCATTTTCATGTGTGTATCATGTTTCCCCCATATCATGCGTTTGATTTCTCCTCTATTTGTACACTTCTTCTATTTGTATCTCTCTTCTTCTATATTTCGTGCATTGTTTTTTTCATTTTTGTTTTGTGTTCTCCTTTTGAGGATGACGCAAAGCATAGAGATGCCCTATATCTCTTCCATGTTGACCCAAAAGGTCCTTGAATGTTTTACTACTTTTTTTCTTCTGTGTTCTCCTTTTGGGGATGACACAAAGTGTAAAGATGTCCTATGTATTTTCCATGTTGACCCAAAAGGTCCTTGTATGTTTCTCCTTTTTTTTTGTTTTGTGTTCTCCTTTTGGGGATGATGCAAAGTGTAGAGACACCCTATGTCTCTTCCATGTTTACCCAAAAGGTCCTTGTTTGTTTCACTTTTTTGTTTGTTTTTTGTTCTCCTTTTGGGGATGACACAAAGCATAGATACACCCTACATCTCTTCCATGTTGACCCACAAGGTCTTTGTCTTTTTCTCTTTTTTTTTGTGTTTTCCTTTTAGAGACGATGTAATGCATTGAGACCGAAATGTCTCCTTCATGTTGACCCAAAATCCTTTTCACTTTTCTTTCACCTTTTTGTTTTCTTTCTTTTCACTTGTGTTTCCCATTTGGGGACAATGCAAGGCATTGAGACCACAATGTATCTTCCATGTTGACCCAAAACGGACTTTCATTTTTCTTTTGTTTTCACTCTCTTTGTGACATCCTTCCAGTTCTATGTGCTTTGGGGAATGATGACAGTTCTGAGCTCTTTCATAAAAACATTGCAGTAATGAACCTTCTAACCCCAAATCCATAGACCCCTTATGTGTTTGGTGTGTTTTTTTTAGGGTGCAACTCCCTTTCTTTTTTTTTCATTTTTCCTTGACATGATGCAACCTAACTTCGAAACATATGAATTGGCATAGGGATTTCTAGGTTTTCTCTCATGTCTTTTTTTCATTTTTTTCTTTTTCTTTTCTTCTCTACTTTAAAGTAATTTCTCATAGAACGTTGTGTAGAAATTCCTTTAAAGTGGGGGGCATACATTACCATAATTCATTTGCACTCTTGGTTCCTAGTGTATCCTTTCCATTTATATGATGCATTTGTCACTTTGTGGATGACATTGGGTGTAATGTCCTTCATAATTGTGATCTATCTTAGCATATTGCATTCCTCTTTGTGGCCTAATGTGATGCACTACATCCCCTAGGTTGAGAATATACTATTCTTTGATTTGTCCTCTCTTGGAGACATTAGAAACAATGTTCCCTAAGTGATTGACCTTGCATGAACTGAACAAGACTCATTTGAACATATTTTACATTTTACACTTTTTGCACTTTAATTTTTTACATTTTGAATTCCTTTTTGCCACCTTGCATAACATAGCTTGAATGATTGTGGTACTCTGTCTTTTTTTTCTTTGTGGTGCCTTGTTAAATTTATTAACGGGTGTAATTTTAATATGGTTGAGTGGGAATCCCACTTAGCAGCATGAATTTTCCTCATAGCCACTTTTTTGTTGGTGAGTACATACCAACTAGCGTATGTATCTTACTGTTTGGGATTTCTCACCCCGCAGACAACTAGTTCTGTGGCCCTAGAGTAAGTACATTTGGGCCTTCTCACCCGGTGGACCATCCTATGTTCTATCATCCTAGAGTGAGTACACATTCTCTTTGTCAAACAATCAGCCTAGATCTAATCCACAACTAGTTGGATTGACGATCAAGGCTTCATCTAGTTCATCTCAACACTTATGTGTTCCTTTGTTCTTATGTCTAGTTTTCCATGGGATCTTCATCCTAGGGGCTTGATCATCCCTCTTGATTGTTGTCATTCCATCTTGTTAGCTCATAAGTGCATTTGAACCCTCCTCTCGATGTTCATGGCTACTTTAGTGTGAGTTTGAAGCAAGTTCATCCTCTCACTAAAGTGGGGGCTAAATGTGTCATAGAGAAATGGCCTCTTGTCATTTTCATGGCCTTTTATGTCTTGTTTCATGGTGTTGAAACTATGTTTCTCTAATTTTATGTTGTGACATGACTTGAACATGCTTATTTAAGTACTAAAATTCAAAGAACAACATCTTGTGAAGGTGTTGTGAAGTGTTGTATGACATTTCTACATTTTTCTAGACTCTATTAATTACAATTTACCTAAAAATCATCTTTTTATTCATCAATAAGTTCTATTTTGAAGTGTTGTAAAGTCTTGTAACAAACTTTCACGCTCTCCTAGGCACATCTTCACTATTTATCCTTTTCTTATGCTTTATTTGGCCCCTTTATGCTCTCATATGCTTAATTAAGTGTATTTTTTAGTATTATCTCAACACACATTTTTAGGTCCTAGGTGGGACCCATTCACCATGGGTGGAAAATGAGTCCCCCTTTGGCCCCAATTTCAAAATATTTTAAATTTCCTTTTAGGATTTTATTCAAAAATATTTGATGTCAGCCTTGGATGAGGTATGAATGGGTAACTAAGGAACAAGCATGTATAAATAAGTTATTTTTACCTCATTTTACATCTCCTACAATTCCCATTCATCAAGTTCACTTATCCACCTATTCATTCAAGTATTCAAGCATTTTACAACATCTTTTCAAGCACTATTCAAGCACTTTGAAGCAGCCATTGACATTACTTCAAACTTCCATCATCAAGGGTTTGGTAAGTTGATAGAATTTTCATGTTGTTATTTTATCATTCCTATGCATTTCGTGATTTTATTAAAGGTTTGATTACCAAAACCAGGGTTTGACCAAGGCAAACCCCTATTCACTAACCTTAAACCATTTTTCCCTATGGTATGTTTGTTTGCAGACCTATGTATGCAAATTTGACAAGATTTTTGGTGTTGAATATTGGTTTACAAGTAAACTTGGTGCTTTAAGTCAACTCAAGTCTATTTTAAACTTGGAGAAGGTTTTCCGTCTATTTCCCGTAGAATTGACTTCAATAACCTGACATTTAGTAATTTCCAAATCTGGTGTTGCAGAGTTGTCTCCTAATTTTTCAAAAATTTGGGAGAGGACTGATTCACCACCTGTGGTGAATGAGTCCCATCTTAGGACTAAAAATCTAATTTTTTTCATATTTTGGATCCTGACAGACAAAAGCTTGCTTCCGACAGTTTTTCACAAGAGGACTAATTCGCCACCCTAGGCGAATGAGTCCCACTGTGAAAAATCAGTGATTTTAGCCAACATCCACAACATTCTAGATTCATCATATATTTTCCAGGTGCACTCAAATTCATTCCTTTCCTTTCTATTATGCATATTTTCTTCATTTAGTTCATTTTTGCATATCACAACATGTTTTCAAACATAGTGTAAATCTTAGCTTTTCATTTTTTTTCATTCATTTAGATCATTCAATTGAATTTAGTTAATTTCATTTAATTTAGACAGCATCACACATAACATTATTTGAATGAACCATTAGCATTTTTGCTCCTATCTCTCTCCTTTTAGGTGAAAAACCCCAGAAGTGCAAGAATTTTCTATAGGAGCCAAAAATCAAATGGTTCACCTATCTTACTAGCATTAGTGCACTTGGACCCCTCTTGAAGTTATTTTGTCTACTATAGTGTGATTTTGAAGCAAGTTCATCCTCTCACTAAAATGTGGGCTAAATGTAGTGTAAGAAAATGTCATCGGTGACATTTTCACACTTGTTTGGGCCCTCTTTATAAAATTGAGCTTAATGATGCCTTGACTTAGTGTTGTAATGTGTTTAACACACTCACATTAGGTCTTGGGCCCCTGTGGATTAAATAAACTTAATTGGGCCTTATTTGGAGTGTTGTAAAGTGTTGAAACACACTTTCACACTTTTCTAGTGTTATTAATAATTGTGCTTCTTTATACTTTAATTGGCTTTATTTTTTAGATCAACAAGCCCAACTTAATGCATCCTTTTGAGGATAATTCTGACAAAAATCAACATCCAATCATAATTCAGGTATTTTCAAGTTGTGTGGCCCATATTTAGTGATCTAGGACTCATACACCACCTTGGGTGTATGAGTCCCACCTAGGTTTTTGGGTCTCCATCCTAGTTTTATACCTTTCTAAGCATTTTTGAAATTTGTCCCATAAATTATTCCTAATGGGACTTATATTCCACCTTGTGTGTATGAGTCTTGTGTAGCCCAAAATTAAAATTAATTCAATTTCTTGATGGGATTTTATCCTCCTAGATCTGATGTCAGCTTGTAGTGTTGTAATTTCAAGAATTCTTGCATAATTAAGTATAAATACAAGGTTCCTTCACTCATTTTCACCTAAGAATTCAAGGGATCATCTAAGACTTCTATGAGAGAATCCTTATAGAAAATTTGAGTTCACAAGAGCATTCAATAGCATTCATGAGTCTTCAAAAGAAGATTATCAAGAATTCTAGAGCATTATTCAAGCATCAAGCATCATGTCAAAGTCTTCATGCATCATGTTTGTTTTTGAGCTAACAATTGTGATGTAGGGTTTCATGATTCAAGTTAGCATTTCATTCAAGATCTATCCTATTCAAGAAAGAGTCAAGATCTACATCCATTGGTACCATCTCATACATGTTTCTAGTACTTCATTACTAGGGTTTGGTGAGTTGCAAAATTATATTTTTTTCATTCATCATTCTCCATTCCTATTTCATTTATTTTCAAGGTTTGATTACCAAAATGGGGTTTGACCAAGGAAACCCCCTTTCCACTTACAAAACAACATTTTCCCCTCTCTTTAGTGTGTGATTTGTAGGTTTAGGTTGAAGACACATTGAAGAGAAAGCTTGGAAAAAGTTGTCAAAGTGTTCAAAGTTTCCAAAGTTGTAACCTTACACTGCAGATACTTGGAAGACTTCTACAAATCAAGGCTTCAGATCCAAAAATTAATTGGGAAGCATAAAGTAGACATTGAAAATTAGATTTAAACTTTGAAGCTTCAAAAAACCCTTACTAGACTTATACGCCAGTTTTGGCATATGAGTTCTAGTTTAGGTCAATTTTTAAGTTTTTATAGATTTGAATACCCATTTGACAAATTCTTGTTTCTACACAGAAACCTAGATCTGGGAATGATTTTCCCAACCTAGGATATGAGTCCCAATCAAAATTAATATCACTATTTTCATCATTTCAGAGCTCCATCTAGTCATCTTCAGATTTCCAGGTGCACACATTTCATCTTGCAGCTTTCTATTTTATTTTACATACTTTTCTAGGTCATTTAGTGAAAGGTTACATTGCATTAAGTTTAAGCATTTCACCTTGCATTAAATTTGTCTTTCCAAGACATAACTTGGTGGTGAACCCCTCATCAATTTATAATCATCCCCTAGGACAACACTATTGCAACATCTCTTTCTCTTTTGCATTAAGATCTCTAGGGTCATCCTTGAATGAGAGAGTGTGAAGATTTTTTTTCTATCTCCCAAGCATAGAAGCAACAATTTTCCTCCCTTCAGTCAACTTGCATCCTCAATTCAAGAAGAAATCATGCACACTTGCATCATTCAAATTACTTACAAAAATAATGTTTCATGCCAAACTAGGGATATGTAGGACACCATCGATCCCCTTCACCCTACCATTTGGGAATATTATCTTGACTCTTCCACAACCAAAATATTTTAGGTGAGATTCATCATGTAGGTACACCTTCCTAGTGCCATCATAACTTTCATATTTAGAAAACCAATCTTGATGTGAATTCATGTGGAAAGAAGCACAAGATTCTATCAGCCACACATATTGCAATGCATGCATTGTCAAGGAAATGCAAAAATCATTTGCATCATCTTGAGAGGATTTATTATATTTAGAATCAAAGAAAGTCTTCTTTTTCTTATTTTCTCGTCCTTACAATCTTTGTGGTAGTGACCAGATTTGTTGCAATCCCAACATTTCACCTTGGTCTTACTAAGATACTTATATCTCCCATGAGATTTACATTCTAACTTTTCTTTCTTCATGTTCTTCTTTTTTCCTTTTTCTTTTGTTCTTCCTCAAACTATCATAGCCTCCTTAGTCATTTTTGATGATTTTCTCTTCATCTCTTCCAATAAAGATTACACAACCACTTCATCTATCTTAAAGGTGATAGTGTTACTTCTAATGGTAATGATAAGGTGGTCCTAAGAATTTGGTAGCAAGCACAACAAAGTCATGCAATAATACCCCCCCTCCATTTTCACACCAATAGAGTTCAACTGGGTAGCTAGCATGTTGAATGCAATCAGGTGATCTATGATAGATCATCATTCCTCTATCCACATAAAATAAATCTTCTTTTGTAAGAACAACTTATTTACTAGGGATTTAGCCTAATAAATATAAGAAAGTTTCTTTCAAACAAGTGCAACAGTCTTCTCTTCATGAACATTTAGGAGTACTAAATCAGCCAAACATAGTCTTATCAGACCATTAGCCTTTTGATCTATCATATCCCAATCTTCATGTTTCATGCTCATTGGCATAGTTCCGAAAAAAGCTACCCATAAGACATGATCTACAAGCATGTCTTCTAGCTTGAACTTCCATAGCTCAAAATTCCCTTTGTTAAATTTATCTATATCTCAACTCTACTAGATGTCCTCTCCATATCCTTCCTACAACAAGGTTAACAAAAAAAAAATTGTGACAAACTCCTACTCAAAATTAGACCAGTATACAAAACCCTTTAACCCATAATAGGAAACAAAGGTGATCAAGCTCTGATACCAACTGAAGGGAAGTTGGGTACGCAGAAAAACTTCCAACACCAATCCATTAGTGGAGAGAATGCTAAAATTTATACATTTTCAAACCGTTATTCAATTACAATAAAGAAGATGCACAAAACAGGTAAAGATAAATAATATTAGAGGTATGATAAAAACACATAACACCAAATATACATGGGGAAAACTCTTTCAGGAGAAAACCCCCACACTCCAAAATCTTGAACAATGTATTATTTATAATAAAATAGTTACAATACATTTGCAGTGAAGGCCTCTATAGGAGTTTGTGTATGTTACAATTTTGGAATTAATCTGGCAGCATAATGGTGTCTCAACAACACAACAATATACAACTCAAAAATATAAGTGCTCAATATTTAAGAGATTATAATGCATAAATTAGATATTTCTAAACTCGAATGCCAAATGCTCAAGATACAACATTGAAAGTGCCAAAATCCCTACACATGCATAATAGTAAGTTTCCAATTGTCATCACATGCAATATTGTAATTGCTAATTGTCACTAAACCTACACATACAAAAGATGCACTTGCCAAAAAATAATTTCACCTCTAAAACTCACATTCCATGCAAACTCAACATGAAAATAGAAAATTCCTTCACGCACTACTCTACCTATAAACAATAACTTCAAAATTGATTCCTCCTCAAAGATAGAAACTACAAGTTGTAACTCACAAGACAACATGGGATAATTATCAATATTCAATATTTAAATAATCAATGCTAATAAAAATCAAAGGTTGAGACACATTCATTTTCCTAACATGAACTTTATATCTTCTCTTAGCTTGCATAGTGTCTTGAACATCCCTCCTTGGTGAACTATGTGATGTTATTGCGACTTATTTCTTATTTTTATGATCTCCTTTCTTAAAAGATGAACTACTATTTATTCAATGCTTATGGTTATCTATAGATTGCACATAATTTATCATTTTCCTCTTCTTCTCTCTCTCAATGAACCTCTTTGTCTTCAACTACTATTGGGTTACTACTTCCTATGATCTCTACTAGATCATTAAATACAAAACAACAAATACTGATCCTCCTTTTGTGATTTCTCAGTGACTCCCTTCCTTCTGGTGTATTCCCCTTTAGTTGCGGCTATGATTGCTCTCAAATAACTCACGTTCCATTTTCCCTCAAACTTCATGGTCTAGCTCTTATTTTAGTGGGAAAGACTCAACAATTTCTTACAACTTCAATGGCTACTTCAACTTGGGTGGAATATTTCTTTAGTGGGATTTTTTATCTTCTAATTTCCTTAATTATTTGGCACTGGCATATACACACCTACTGACTCAAGTACTATGCTTGATTGCTAGGCTTTGATAGACTTCCTTGATACCATATTGCTCTTGCTTTGCTTGGATATTCTAGATGAATGCTAGCTCTAATACCATTTCTAGGATTGAAGTAGGGTAGGGGGGAGGGGGGATAGAAAAAAGAAAAAAGAAATGGAACCATAATCAGACTAGATATTTTATATTGATCAAATGAAATAGTTGTTCTAACTATGAAAGCTTCAACTCTTCTACCATTACACCATTACATGGAACATTACAAAGACTTTATGAGTTTTTGCTCCTTAAACATTCTACCATTACATTCTCATGACTATTGTTGGAGTTTCTATTCCTTGACAAACATAAAACCATTCATCAATAACTCCATTTTATTCATTCTTACAGCTCCTTGAGTTACTGCTCCTTAATAGACATCAACATACAACATACTTCTTACAACTTTATAGAGTTGGACTCATTTGAGAGTACTTACAACAAAGAAGACTTAAATAATATATAAAGACCTATGCACATACGGAAGACAAAGAACAAAAAATTAAATATTTTATTTTATGGCACTTAGAAAATGTGTGGAACTTGTGATGAGTTAATAAGAAATCCTTTCAATTTTTTTTAGATCTTTCTTCTTGATTTGTTTTCAATACTGATTCAATGCTAATACAAAGAGGACAGACATAATTAAAGTAGTTGAGATTATATTTCCAATAAAATATACAAATTTATAATTTAATATATTAAATATTTTGAAAAATATATTTATTTTTAATATATAAACATAAAATATTCAAATTTTCAAAAATATAATTTATTTTATAACCTTTGATAAATATATATTACTTTTCATTAGTTAACATTAACTAAATAATATATATATTGACCAGGAATGAAAATTTACAATAGCGAACGAATTTTTATTTGACAGGCATGCCTAATTTAAACTTCCAAATCACTTATAACTACTCTTTCCTGTTCAGTGACTGCTATTCTTCTAAAATTATATCATTGTCATCCAATGTAGCATATGTAACATGAGAAAGCTGTTTATATAATTATTTAGTTTTTACCAACTTATTTAGACTACATATCACTACCGCAGAACACAGAAAACAATAGTGTGCACAGAGAAAAGTCAAAACAATTGCACACCTAGGAAAAAAATTCATAGCAGTCTACTTAAACTAATTATTAAATTGTTTACACAAAAATAATTTAGACAAAAACGTAAAGAAAATCATATGAATATCTTCTATAAGTGGTTACAAAATTCTCCACGGCTTTGAAGAATTGATTAAGATCGAGTGTAAGGGAATAGTACAACACCTCAATCCTTTCTGGCAGTCCACGTGATTATCCAACAGCCACCTCTATTCGCTTAGTGACATCACTGATTTCTACGTTCAGATTCTATATATCATTTTTTCTGTTTCTTTCAAACTATATTTTGAATTTATTTTCTGTTTTGAGCTTTTAAAAATTGAGGTTAGGTTTGAGGTCTTGACAAAATTAGTAGAATGATGCTTTTTAATCTTCTCTACATAATTTTAAATTTTTTTGATGATTGATGTATCAAATATTTACATATTATTTTTTAAATGTATTTAAATTATGTATATATCTAATTATTAAAGTTTATATATATATATATATATATATATATATATATATATATATATATATATATATATATATATTACCTTTTCTATTTTTAATAACTAAGATGGAGTTAATTCATATGGATTCAAAAAAATATGATATTTTAAAAATATTTATATTTATCTTTGGTTAGATTTATGTAATCCAATTAAAAAAAATAAAATTTAATATTATTTTCAAACTTATCAGAATTTTTTTCTACAGTATATAAATATATGCTAAAAATTAATTAAAAATTATTATCTAATTCATAGCTGGCATCTAGGTCTACTGGCCCCATAAATCTTTTCAATTCTATATTCTTCATTACAATCTTTTTCGAGAGCCCACACTTATGAAAACGAGAATTTCTTACCTACTTAACATATATTATCCCTACTAGGCCGTGTAGATAATCACAAGGGGGAACAGATTCCAACATGGAGAAGATGATGACCCATTGTACAGCTGCCAACAACTTTCATAACTCAAAACCCTTTATGTTTAGAAACTTCACCAATAATTTGGTATCTTGAATAGGTTCCTACGCATAAACGTTGGGTATAAATAGACAAGAGAAGCTAAGTACTCTGTCAAAATCTGTTGGGTACCGTATGTCTTGTAATAGGAGGCAATGAAGAATTGTCTAAGGTTTTTGAGCTTAAAAACAAGAACAGGATATACCTGCTCATTGTTGCTTCTGGTTATGTTCTTTTTCTCACAAGGAGAATGTTCCACCTTCAATGAAAACTTTGCTATTTCATGGGGAGGTGACCAAGTCAAATTGTCAAATGATGGACAGACAGTACAGCTCCTTATGGACGGAGTTTCAAGTATATATGTCAACCGAGTAGAGTGTATATTGTATTGGAGAATGCTTATGACGATTAAAATGATAATAATATTGCCTTTCAATTGTTGTTTCAGGTTCTGGTTTCGCTTCAAAAAATCAATACTTGTTTGGGAAATTTAACATGAAAATTAAGTTGGTCCCTGGAAATTCTGCAGGAACAGTGACTGCATATTATGTATATAAGCTACCACCCTTCCATATCTATTTGAGAGCCTAAATAGAACAAATAGAAAACAACTACTCTTCAATATAAATAGGTGATAGCCCATTAAGTCGGTTAACATTAGGTGACATCCTCATGGTTTTGGTGTTTTCTATATCTTTTGTCCATCTATACTATAGGATGGTATAAACGTGGAATTAATTTGAAACAATATTCTTTTCTTCTTAACTTTCTCGTAGAGCACTTTTCACCATGTCTATTTACAGCAAAACTTATGATATTTTTACTATGTTCACATTGCATATAATAACTGGATAATAAATATGTTATGAAGGAAATAATACAATGGAGTTGACTGCTTTTAAGTAGATTAGCTTAGAACACAGCATGGGGGCTATAAACATTTCTGGTGATGATTTGATGAGAGCATAAGAAGAATTGAGATATAAAGTAATGTTTGTTTGTATATGTATTTTGGATCAGATGTCCTCAGACTCATCCTCCCATGATGAAGTAGACTTTGAATTCCTGGGGAACCTGCCAGGAAAGGATTATATTCTACAAACCAACGTTTTTGCAGGTGGGGTTGGAAATAGAGAGCAAAGGATTCATCTCTGGTTTGATCCATCTGCAGACTTCCATGATTATTCAATTCTTTGGAACCAAAAGAAAATTGTGTATGGGATCTTCCCTTCTATCAATCTAAATAATTCAATAGTTGATCATTGACTTCTCTGCCATTTTCATTTGATGTTAAAGATAGAGATTTAGGTTTTGTTCCACTGTGTTTGAATGAAAGATTTCTTTAACTTCAAACATTTGTGTATAATTGTCTCATATAATAATGCTATTTGTGAGCAGATTTGGTGTGGATTCAATACCTATTAGGGCGTTCAAGAACACTGAAGGAGTTGGGGTCCCATATCTAAAGAATCAACCCATGAAAATCATCTCCACCCTTTGGAATGGGGAAGAGTGGGCCACAGATGGAGGAAAAGTGAAAATAGAATGGAGTAAAGCTCCCTTCATTGCATCTTATCAAGCCTTTGAAGTGGATGGTTGTGTATCATCTGCTCATTCATGTACTGGCCACTGGTGGGAGCAACCAGAATTTTAGGGACTCAATCAAAAGCAACTCAGCAGGCTTCGATGGGTTCAGAAAAAATATATGTTCTATGATTACTGCAAGGACAAATCTGGAAGGTTTTCTAGTGTTCCGCCTGAATGTGCTATAAACCCCTGAACATGGAAAATCTGTAAAGTATTAGAGCGCTTATTGATTCATCTCCAATTCCCAATTAGAAAGTTTTCGAATATAATGGTTGTAAAATTCCCATTCTTATTGTCAATGTTGATAAAGATTGACTAAAAAATAATGTAGTCTATTTTGATCTTTATATTCATTAAATATGGTTTGATATATAATAATTTTAAAATTACACCATTTAGATCTTATTGTAAATAAAACATTTTAAAAATATATATATTTTTTATTTTTTTCTAAAAATCTCATATATCAGTTATTAATTATATCACTTGTTAAATATCATATAATCTTAATTATCAAATTTAGCTTAACATGAAAAATAAAAGAAAATATTTAGCCCATAGGTTATTTGTTTGAAATTTTTGCCAGTATTTTTGTCAGCCCAGCCATGAATAGGATTTGTTGGCGCCGGAATTTTTTTGGCTAGTGGCGACTTCCCTAGGGTTGTTTATGATGACGTGGAGTTTGTTAATTACATGGGTTGGTGGTGGTGGAGTTGGTTGCCTCGATACGTAGAAGTAGAATGGTAAGTGTTTACTTGCATGAGGGTTAATGCATCCCGGCGTTGTTGTACGATGGCAGGGAACGAAGTAAATGCAATATTCAATGTTGCAATGTGGGAAAGTATATTTTTTTTGGTAGCAGAGTTGAAAAAATTGTCACCTTCGTCTCCATTTGATAGCAATTGGAGAGTTTTAACACTAATGTTTTGCGAAATGTGCAAGAAAGTATACTAATTAAGTTGCATTGTCAACAGAGCCATTGTGGTGTTGGTTTGATAGTAGACTATTGTAAAACTCGTCACCTTCGACTCCATTTTATATCAGATTGGAGGATTTTAAAACTATTGTGCTCCCAAATTTGTAAGTCATTTTACATGGGTATTTTGCATAAATGATTAATTTATTGTTCATGTCTTTCGTTCTCTGCTTATTGTTCCTTTTGATAGCAAGTTGGAGGATTTTAACATTGATGTGTTGTGAAATGTGGGAGAAAGTATATTGATTAAGTTGCATTGTCAAAAGAGCCATTGTGGTGTTGGTTTGATAGCAAACTATTGTAAAAATCATCGCCTTCGACTTCATTTTATAGCAGATTAGAGGGTTTTAAAACTGTTGTGCTCCAGAATCTGTAAGTCATTTTACATAGGTATTTTGCACAAATGATTAATTTATTGTTCATGTGTTTCGCTCTCTGCTTATTGTTTCCTGTTATATGTTTGTATATTTTCCATTATACCCATTTTGGAGACTTCAAAGAGATTATGGCTCTATATGGATGGAGAAATTACAGTTAAATCTTCTTTCTTTCCTCAAAAATTATGGTTAGGGTTAGTAATTTTTTTGCCCTTCATTTATTATTTATAGTTATCTCTATGCATCTTTGGCGTTATACCCATTAACATATGAGTAATTGTAGATTAACATAGGAGTGATTGCATATATATATATATATATATATAGAGAGAGAGAGAGAGGGTTAGAATGAAAGCATAAAGATATTCCAAATAAAATTAGTTTAGTGGCTGTTAAGTGTTATTCTAATAGGTCTTTTAGAAATTATCCATTTCTCTATAATATTTAATGTCAGGTAAAGTTGCTTGAATTTTCAATTAATTTTATGGCATTATACCCATTTTGCATAGATTATTGGTCCCCATTGGCTTAGCGACTTGTACTTAATGTGGGTTTTCATTGATCTATCATTTACTTGTGATTCTTAAATGTTATTCTAACACCTCTTACAACTGTTGCATAAACTACTTGTCTTGTACCAATATGTTTCATGATATTCTTTTTCCTTCATTTGTTTGAAGCTCCTTATAACAAATTGTTAATTGACATGGTTATTTTGTCTAGATGGAACATGTTATGTGTCTAGTATCAATATGTTTCATGATATTCTTTTTTTCTCAATTGTTTGAAGTTTCTCATAACAAACTATTCTTCATGATATTCTTTTTTTCAGTTCCCCATAGCAAACTATTCATTATCATAGTTTTCCTCTTCTATTCTCCATATTTTAAAGTTCTATTTAATGTGGGTTTTCGAACATTTGTCATTTTCCTGCGATTGTTAAGTGTTTTTCTAATAGCTCTTTTCCAATTTCCCTTTTTGTCTATAACATTTAGTAGTGAATAAGTGTTATTCTAATACCTCTTATACAATTACTCTATTTTTCTTTAATATATATATGTGTATATGTATATGTCTATGTTTTGAAGCATTGATTTTCAGATATAGTTCACATTGTATGTGTATATATAGTTTAGTGGATGTTAAGTGTTATTATAATAGCTATATTAGAATTTCTCTATTTGGCTATAATATTTAGTGTCAAGTAATGTAGCTTGAATTTTCAATTAATTTTGTGGCGTTATTACCCATTTTGCACAAATTATTGTGTAAGTGTGGAATAAGTAAATAAGTAAAACAACTAAAAACACTTCTTAATGAAATATTATATCAAGATTTAACAACAATTAACTAATTTAAAGCACATAAAACTTGAAAAAATCTCATTGTTTCCTATCTCCAAAGATTTATCAAATCATAGAGGGCTCTTAGATTTGGTAAGCACTATGATTGTTAAAATTCCAATCTAGAGAATGGAGTGATGCTAAATGCAATGATGTACTTCTATATGGTGATTTCTAAATGATATTGATGCTACTATAATCTATGCTGACATGAAACTTGATGGATGGAAGCTATAGTAAAACTATGATGCAGTATTGATATTGATTCTACAGATGCTATGATTGCTTGATTGCTAGGATGCTATTCTTGCAGAGTAAGTTTCCACAAATATGATAGATTCTAGATCCATTTCCTATGAAGAAAGGTTGTACATATAGATTTACGGCAGCACATTATGACGGGGCAACATAGCAAAGGCTTTGATTCAATCTGGAGAATTGAATGGTAAGAGATTGAGAAGCTTGAGATGATTATGGGAATGGTTTCTCCCCATGCAAACATCAGGTCAGATGATAGGAAGAATCATAGGAATGAGATTGAGAAGATTTCCTACAAATTTGTCTCCACAGCTTTCCCGTGAATACCAGTTGAATTAAATTGGATATTTGATATCTAATTTCGTAGGTGAGTGAATAGAGAAAATTTCCCTTTATGCCTTTATTTGAATAATTTATGATTTTATTCAAATTAGTAAAAGGGGATAAATAATTTAATTAAAAAAACTATAGAATTTGTTTATTAAATAAATATAGAAGGGATATGGTAATTAAACAACAAAGACTTTAACCTTGTTTAATTAATTAAGATTGAATGATGTGATAATTAAATAACACAAACTATTGAAGTTGTATATTAATTAAAATTGAAGAATAGGAGAATGAACTATAAATAAACATTTCTATATATTTATTAAGTAGATTAATTTAATTATGATAATTAAATAAGACAAAGTGAAATTCGTTTATTTAATTAAGAAGAAAAATAATAAAATAAAGATTGAAAAATTTAAGATGAACTATATAAATAAATATTTCCATTTATTTAATAGTAGATGAAATAAAGGTTAATTAATCAAATAAATCATATTTAATTAATTATATTCTCCAAACCATTTTTAGGTGTATACATTATGCCCCTCTTTGAAGTGATGTGTTTACACATTGCTTCAAAGAAGATTTTGTTGTTGCTGCTAGTATCAACGAATTTTTTTTAGTATGCCCTAGACTTGCCCTAGACATTGATTTTCAAGTGATGATGAATATATGCCCCCTCAAGAGATAAATTAATGAATTTTTTAAATTTTTAAATTTTTCAAAATATTTGAAATTTCTGATGATTTTTTTTTTTATGATGATTCAATGAATATTTGATGGTGAAATAATTTATCTCTCGATAAAGAATGTAGAATATTGCCCCTGGATGAATTTGAATTAATCTCTCCTTTAAAAAAAAAAAATTAGCAAGGCATAAAAATCCCACCAAAAATAACCTATAAAAGGTCAAAAAGGTCATTTTCAAACTCATTTGTTCATTTGAGTTTTGAAAATTTGAAAGAAATCAATTTGTGCAATTTGGAGGAGGATGTCAATTCCCTACCATACTCACCGTTTCGAGCATGTGCGACATTACCACCACCCGACCGTCTATGGACCTCTGGTACATACCCTTTAACTCCCTTGGTTTGTGTGATTTCCTCATTTTTCGTGCATTTTTTTTTGCATTTGAAAATTTAAGTTTCTTTTACCACTTCTACATGCCGCAGTAGTGCTTCTGCTTTCTATTCTAGTGCTTCCAACATTTTAGTGCTTAGGTCAAATCTTTTAGTGCCTAGGTAGAATGTCTTAGCACTTCCAATGTTTTGGCATGTAGGATAGATAATTTAGCGCTTTTACCTACTATTTTAGTGCTTTCAATATATTAGCGCTTTGGATTAGAAGTTTAGCACTTTTACCTTTTGTTTTAGCACTTTTACTTGTTTTGATGATTTTGGCAAAAGAGCACTGACTTTGAATATTTCATGATGAAAGGAAACTTTGATGAACCTCCAGATTAGAGAGCAATTTCCTCAGACATTTGAGTTGATACGATAGTTGGCCCAGCCTGAGACAACTATCATTACACATTGTGGATTGTCCTCTTTACTAGACATGCCTCAGATTAGGATTAATTGGGCTCTCTTGACAGCGTTAGTGAAGAGGTGGCACAACAAGCATAACACCTTCCACTTAGCTACCAACAAGATCACAATCACCCCAAAGGATGTTTGGAGGATTCTACAGGTTCCAATTATGGGGGATATTTTTTTTTATGATTCATCAGAGCAGGGTGGTACTAAGGCTCTTTGCAAGGTGTTTCAAGATGCCAGGATTACTGGTATGTGGATTTTGTGGTGTGAGATGGTTTACACATACGCCACTTTACCGAAAGTACTTGTTAGATTCATCAGAGGATTCCTTTGTCCTGATCGCAGGTCAAAGGGATTCTTTGTTGGTTGGGTTCATGTACTTGAGAGTATGGTCATGCACAGGACTAGATACGCTCAAGGCATGTGCTTGCTTGCCCACCTTTATCAGGATTTTCATTCAGTGGTGTACCTTGGAGGTCAAAGTTTATCGGCTGGAGTTACTTTACTTCAGGTGTGGGTGTGGGAGCATATTGTTGTCATATAGCCAGTGATGGTGGAGCAACATCCT
Source organism: Sequoia sempervirens (assembly GCA_007258455.2). NCBI lineage: Eukaryota > Viridiplantae > Streptophyta > Pinopsida > Cupressales > Cupressaceae > Sequoia > Sequoia sempervirens. The sequence continues at coordinate 252,417,304 of VDFB02075321.1, read as the reverse complement.
GCTAGGTGGCCTTATGTGCATAGATATGTAGGTTGACTTACTCCGCCTAGACTAGGTAAATTAGATCATTGGCATAGAGTTCTTGATGATATGGAGACTATTACCTGGCATCCCTATTTTGATTGGGAGCATTGGGATGATGATGACGTAGAGTTGCCATTCTTATGTTAGTCTTTTATTTTGATCAGTCGCACATGGTGGGTGTTGGAGAGATTTCTACCGAGATGAGTTCTTCGTCAGTATGACATCATTCAGGGTATTCCATAGGGTGTTGCCCACTATGCTTGACAATAGTTGGATTCTACAAATTGGGGGCCTAGGTTGTCATATGATGTGGTGATGTAGGAGTTCTAGGCTTTACAGCCTCTTGTGTGGGAGATCTGACCATATATTGTGGAGCCACTAGTGACAACAGATTATTTAGAGCATCTAGTATTACATCCATTTCCACACATTACGATTCATAACGAGCCAACACCATTAGCTATTCAGGAGGAGATTTTCTTCACACACCAACATCGACGAAGGGGAGAGGAGATTGGTGGTGAGGAGGATGTAGGTGGTGAGGAGGATGTTGTTGGTGAGGAGGATGTGGAGGTAGAGGAGGTGGATAGGAGCAGCAATGAAATTGATGGTAGTAGAGATAGTGGAGATGAGGGGAGCAGTAGTGGTGATAGCAGTGGGGATAGTCCAGATGGATCAGGTACAGGTGTATCTGGTGTTGGTGGGTTAGGTCCTAGTTTAGAGGTGTATGATGCATACCGTGCCTTGTAAGAGGTAAGAAATGGCAGATCCTTTAAAGCGGATGCAAATTGTGAGCTTTCCTGTGAATACCAGTTGAATTAAATTGGATATTTGATATCTAATTTGGTAGGTGAGTGAATAGAGAAAATTTCTCTTTATGCCTTTATTTGAATAATTTATGATTTTATTCAAATTAGTAAAAGGGGATAAATAATTTAATAAAACAAACTATATCTAATTTGTTTATTAAATAAATATAGAAGGGATATGATAATTAAACAAAGTATTTAACCTTGTTTAATTAATTAAGATTGAATCATTTGATAATTAAATAACACAAACTACTAAAGTTGTATACTTAATTAAAATTGAAGAATGGGATCATGAACTATAAATAAATAATTCTATTTATTTATTAAGTAGATGAATTTAATTATGATAATTAAATAAAAAAAGTGAAATTGTTTATTTAATTAAGAGAAAAATAATAGAATAAAGATTGAAGAATTTAAGATGAACTATATAAATAAATATTTATTTTTATTTAATAGTAGATGAAATAAAGGTTAATTAATCAAATTAATCATATTTAATTAATTATATTCTCTAGACCATTTTTAGGTGTATACAATTGGTACCCATTGGCTTAACGACTTCTAATTAAGGAGGGTTTATGTTGATCTATCATTTAAATGTAATTCTTAAGTGTTATTCTAACACCTCTTATAGTTGTTACATAGATTGCTTGTCTTGTACCGATATGTTTCATGATATTCTTTTTCCATCCTTTGTTTGAAGATCCTTATAATAAACTGTTAATTGTCATGGTTATTTTATATGGATTGAACATGTTATGTGTCTTCTATCAATATGTTTCATGATATTCTTTTTTTCTCAACTATTTGAAGTTCCCCATAACAAACTATTTTTCATGATATTCATTTTTTTAGTTCCTCATAGAAAACTATTAATTATTGTAGTTTTCCTCTTCTATTCTCCATATTTTAATGTTCTATTTAATGTGGGTTTTTGAACATCTTTCATTTTCCTATGATTGTTAAGTTTTTTTCTAATAGCTATTTTCCAATTTCCCTTTTTTTCTATAATATTTAGTAGTGAATAAGTGTTATTCTAGTACCTCTTAAATACAATTACTCTATTTTTCTTCAATGTATATATGCATATATGTATCTTTCTATGTTTTGACCCATTGATTTTCACATACAATTCACATTATATGTATATATATGTGTATATATATATATGTGTATATATTTGTGTATATATATATATGTATATATAAATATATATATTTATATTTATATACATACAAACATATATATATATGTAATATAAATATATATATACATATGTATATATATATATGTATGTTTTACTAATAGTTCTTTTACAATTTCCCTATTTGTCTATAATACTAAGTGCTAGATAGTGCAGCTCGAATTTAGAATTGACAAGCTAGCGGTTACATAGATTCCTTGTCTTGTATCAATATGTTTCATGATATTATTTTTCCTTGATCTATTTGAAGCTCCTTGTAACAAATTATTCTATTGTTCTTGTAAGAATGATTGTTTTCAATTTTTTAAATTGTGAAATTTTGGGGTTTTCGAACATGTGCCATTTTCCTGTGATTCTTAAATGTTTTGTTGTAATTTTTAATCTTTCACCAAAAATGTTTACATGTGGACATGTATGTATGTGAAATTACTTACAAACAACATTCAAACTGAAGAACCTAGTTCAAGCAAAGAAATTGTTGTATAGATTTGAGTTTGGAGCATATTCAAGGTTACTATAAATTCTATCAGTATTAGGACAAGGTGTAACAAAAATTTCTTCACTTGCAATTTGGGTTCTTCATTTGAACTGGGTTCAACAAAAGAAATGTGAGCTGTAGCAGAGGATTTTGTGAGTATTTTCTATCCTACTATATAGATTTGAGTTTGGAGAGTATTCGAGGTTACTGTAAATTCTATCATTATGAGGACAAGGTGTAACAACAATTTCTTCACTTGCAATGGATTCTTCATTTGAACTGGGTTCAACAAAAGAAATGTGAGTTGTGGAAGAGGATTTTGTGAGTATTTTCTATCCTACAAAATGGTCAAAATACATCCTCTTGATAACTTGCATCCTATGATCTTGTCCTAATTTAAACCTCTTTTATGTCTCTTGAGTTGAATATTTTTCCAAAATGAAGAATCCGGTTCAAGTAAGGAAATTTTTGTATAGATTTGAGTTTGGAGCATATTTGAGCTTACCTAAAATTCTATCAGTATCTAGACAAGGTGTAACAAAAACTTCTTCACTTGCACTGGGTTCTTCATTTGAACTAGGTTCAACAAAAGAAATGTGAGCAGCAATAGAGGCTTTTGTAAGTATTTTCTATCCTACAAAATGGTAAAAATACATCCTCTTGATAGTGCATCCTATGATCTTGTCCTAATTTAAACCTCTTTTTTGTCTCTCGGTTGAATATTTCTCCATATTTAAAAGTTCTATTTAATGTTGGTTTTCAATCATTTGTCATTTTCCTATTGTTCTTAAGTGTTTTCCTCATAGTTATTTTTACAATTTCTCTATTTTTCTTTAATATTTATTGCCAAATAATCTGGCTTGAATTTAGAATTGACAAGCCAAATATTACATAGATTACTTTTCTTCTATCAATATGTTTCATGATATTCTTTTCCCCTCATCTATTTGAAGCTTCCTGTAACAAACTATTCCTTTTCCTCAGTGTCCCATAACAAACTATTCATTATCATAATTTTCTATAAAATGTGGGTTGTTGATCATCTGTCATTTTGTTGTAGTCCTTAAGTGTTTTTCTAATATTTATTTTATGATTTGCATGATTGTCTATAATATTTAGTGCCAAATAATGTAGCTCGAATTTAGAATTGACAAGCCAACTACTACATAGATTCCTTGTCTTGTGTCAATATGTTTCATGATATTTTTTCACCTCGTCTATTTGAAGCTCCCTGTAACAAACTGTTCATTTCTATAGTTTACCTCTTGTAAATTCTAAAATTTTGTAGATTGCTATAAACTGCAAACATGGCATTCATCTGTACCTTTGGGCTGCTTTCAATTTTTCTCGTCTTTGTATGTTTTTCTACCTCTGTTAAAGTTCTATTTAATGTGGGTTTTCAATCATCTGTCATTTACCTATCATTCTTAAGTGTTTTTGTAATAGCTCTTTTAGAATTTCTCTATTTCTCTATAATGTTTAGTACTAGATAATGTAGCTCCAATTTTTAATTGACAAGCCAACTGTTACATAGATTTCTTGTCTTGTATTAATATGTTTCATGATATAGTTTTTCCCACTTCCCTATAATAAATTGTTCATTATTGTAGTTCACCTCTTCTATTCCCCATGTTTTTAAGTTCTATTTAATGTGGGTTTTCGATTTTCTATCATTTTCCTATGATTATTAATTGTCTTCCTAATAGCTCTTTTATAGTTTCCCTATTTTCCTATAATATTTAGTGCAAAATAATGTAGCTTGAATTTTGAATTGGCAAGCAAACTATTACATAGATTGCTTGTATTGTATCAATATGTTTCATGATATTGTCATGTATCATAGATTGCTTGTCTTGTATCAATATGTTTCATGATATTGTCGTGTATCAATTTTTTTGTGCATTTAATTAAGGATTGTGCCCTCATGTATTTTTTTGCTCAGCATGACACTTTAGGAGTTTCTTATTCTATTGGCCTTGTGACAAGAATTGTTTTTAACTTTCAAAATTCTGAAATTGTCATTTTCCTGTGATTATTAACTGTCTTTCTAATAGCTCTTTTACAGTTTCCCTATTTGCCTATAATATTTAGTGCCAAATAGTGTAGCTTGAATTTTGAATTGACAAGACAACTGTTACATAGATTGATTGTCTTGTATCCATGTTTTTTTTGCATTTAATTAACGATTGTTCCCTCATGTATTTTTTTGCTTGTCATGACACTTTAGGAGCTTCTTATTCTATTGTCCTTGTGACAAGAATTATTTTTAACTTTCAAAATTCTAAATTTTTTTAGATTGATATAAACTACAAACATAACATTAACCTATACCTTCGAATTGCTTTCAATTTTTTTGGTATGTCTATGTTTTTTTCCTCTGGTTATTGTTCCTCGTTATCTCTGTGCATCTTTGGTGCTATACACATTTTATATAGCTTATTGCTTCATATGGTTGTTTTGCTTGGCATGACACTTTAGGAGTTTCTTATTCTATTCTCCTTGTGACAAGAATTTTTTTTAACTTTCAAATTTCTAAAATTTTGTAGATTGGTATAAACTACAAACATAACATTGACTTGTACCTTTGAACTCATTTCACTTTTTTTGGTATGTCTATGTTTTTCAACCTCTAGTTATTATTCCTTGTCATCTCTGTGCATCTTTGGTGCTATACACATTTTGTACATCTTATTGCTTCGTATGGTTTTGATAAATTTAAGTTAAAATCCATTGAAAGGGATTGGTATGGAATGTGAACTACATGTGAAAATTAATGCTATCCAATGTTATTTTTGACCCTTTTCCCATGTATTATTTTATACTTTGTCAAAATGCAACATTGAATACTACATTTACTTCCTCCTGTGCCACCGTACAATAACACCAAGATGCATTAACCCTTACACGAGCAAACACTTACCATTCATGACAACAAGAATCAGCTTGATGCATAGAGGCTTCATGAAACAATTGATGTGATTAAGGAGGAAGGGGGTCAAGAGTACAAAATGTTTCATGAAGCCTATATGCATCAAGCTAATGCCTCTTGTCATCCTCTTTCTTCTCTTCATCCAAAATATCCTTTTGGTGCTCATTGACCTTCAATGATCAATATTTATACCATTCAAAGTCTATTATATGTGTACACATGATGGAAAGGGCGATTATGGTGCACTCAAAATGGTAATGATGTGCCCTCTTTTCATTGAAGGCTATAAAATAGAGCATCTTGAAAACACCAACTTAAAGAGCAACAGTGTAGGTAAAGAGATATACATGTGAACATATTAAAAAAAAATGTTGAAGAGTATAAAATAGAGCATCTTGCCTGAAAAAAACTCCTTTTGTCACGAATTCCTCATGCTTTTTGTCTGCATCAGTCAAAATTTATCTTTTCAAAGATTCTCTAAAATTGAAGCATATAGAGAAAAAGATAGAGAAAGTCATAGGAAAAGAAGGAAAGGTATGCAAAATATTCAAATTGAATCTTCTTGTGAACTATTAAATGTTAATTCAAGTGAAGATGAAATAGAATCTAAAAATATTGAACACCACATTGAAATTGAAAATGATTTTTTTATTGAATTGTTTTTTACGAAAGAAAGAAGATTTAACTAGAATTGCTCCTATGGGAATGGGTACAACACCAAAGATGCACAGAGATAACTACAAAAAATAAACGAAGGGAAAAAAGTGTATGTGTATGTATATGTATATGTATATGTATATGTATATGTATATGTATACGTATATGTATATGTATGTCTATGTATATGTATATGTATGTGTATCCCAAGAATCTAGCTTTCCAGATAGATAGATGAGCCTAGTTAATGACATGCCAAATAATTCATAAAAATGAAACTATTTTTTCCTGATGTGGATGTTGTTTTTGTAGATAGAAATTTGGATAATCGTAATCATGAGATATGCAAGTCATTGGTTAAATATTTGTGAAATGTGTATTGCACTTGAGATTGCGAGGATGAAGAAACAAAGGAGCTATTTTTCCCTACAGAGAATGTAGGGAGATGCTATAAAATTTGAGTGTTTGTGATGACTTTATAATTCATTGAATTTTCCAAGAAATTACAAGTCATGTTGTTTGCTATGGATTTCATAGCACTTTGAATTGCATACTCTGCAGGGAAAGAGTGTTTTGGTGTGCGTGCCTCATATTTTTCACATGATGATTATGTCCATTAAATGTTTCATATACATCTACTTCAGTACGGGTACTCCAAAAAATATGTTCATCACTCTCAACTATATAATATTCACATATCAATAAATAGATTCGATGAACCAACTATAAATGCTATTAATTATTTTTAGTATCACATTGCCATATATGTATATGTATATATGTGTGTGTGTGTGTGTGTGTGTATGTATGTATATGCATATGCATATGTATATGTGTTATCAATTTTTCAGACAACTCAAATTGACAGAGTTGGTTGATTAAAGTTTATTTTAAGGTGAAAAGTTTTAGTTTATTTCTGCAGATGTATTAACCATTACAAATATTTGAGTTGAGTAGAATTTGTTTCAATTTCTATTCATTATTTGCAGCATTAAGTATTGCATGAAAAGTAAAAAGAAATACTTTTATTTTGTCATTCATTCACAATGTTCCATTCATTGTTTGCGAAAAGAGGAAAGTATAGAATTGAATAAGTATTTCACAAATGTTGTTATGTATTCATTTGAGCAAAAAGGAGAATCAAGAGTCCCACACAACCTGTGGGAGTAGCTAGAACAATTAATCACAAAGAACATTCTACGCTACTGAAGATTTAAAAGGAGAATGAGTGTGGAAGAAAGAACATAATCGCCATTTCCTAGTTGTGCCTTTGAGTTGACTTCAGTGTTGAACTCCCCTTTCTGCTTACATGCTCCAAGTGAACATTCAAGTGGATGAAAGTTTTGTTAGAGATCAGACTATGAGCATTCCTACATGATCCATCAATAGTAATGTAGAATACTGTCTATGATGCATTGAATCAACTAAGAAAAAAAAGGAGTGCAAGGGAATATCAAGGAGAAAACATCATGAGAAACTTCTGAATTTATTATTTTAATCTAACACTATTTGTTTCTTATGCAAGTATTGGAAAAGAAAATTTTCTGATTTGTTTTGAATATCATAAAGCATGTGGTGTAAAACAGGCTCCCACAAGGGTTGAGACATAGCATGCTACCCCTCAACATTCCACAGACGGTTTTTAGAAAAGAAAAAATTCAATGTTGCTCAAACAGATGTATTTGAAGGAGTGCATCCAAGTGCCATGAAAGCTCAAGCAAGTGATCATCTAGGATAGTCAAGTTTGATAGTGCAATGAATTGAAAGTCATAGAGGATCAATTGCTCAAGTGAATTACCATCAAGTGCATCATTACAAAATGTGATAGTGAACAAGCAAACATAATGCCTTGATTACAAATCAAAAAATAACAACTGAAGAAAATGGAGAAGCTTCTAAGCATCAACAACAATTGTTCTTATTTCAAAATATTTCATGCAAAGAATAGTATTACATCAACTATTGCTTCCCAAGGAAAAAAAAAATGCATGAAGAGGGCCAAAGCAAGTTTTGGTTCCATCAAGGAATGAGTTTACAAGTTGCTACAAGTGATATTTTGAAAGTAGAGGATGAATGGAAAAGAGGCATTGTTGACTGTGAATTCAAATACACCAAGGTTTTAATGAATAAAATTTGAAACAACATCATTAATGAAGGTATTTTGCAAACCCTAAGCTTGTTTCAGTACTTTTAATGCTACAAACATAAGGGGAAAATCTCATTTGCATTGTTTCATTAAGATATGAAGCTAGATATGCATTTTTCTGAGCATTCAAGTGCATGAAATAAGAGATAATTATCAAAGTGACCTATAGGGGTATCATGATGGTTGAGTGCAAGTATAGCATTGAATGAAGTAGACACGTCAGTATGCACTGTATTTGAAAGTAAGCATGGAATCTTGTATGTGTGCTTCATTTTCAATAAATTAATGCAAACAAAAGTTTCGATCAATAGTGGGAAGCCCCAAGGTGTTTGAAGTCTTTCAAACAGTTTCAAAATGAGAAATGAGAACAAGTAATAAAATAATAGTGTGTGCATCGCAATGGATGCTTAAGAAGCTACATTGTTTTGGTTTCATCTAGAAGCAAATGGTGGAATTATAAAAAATACAAGAACTACACAAAGAAATAAAAGCTACAAAATTTCTTGTTTTGCCAGAAGTTAAGGATATGTGACATAAAATTTGCATTCTAGAAGTAAACAAATGAAGTCACAATAGAGTGCACATACATTTAAGTCTTTTACTTCTCAAAATAGTGTGCTTATGCTACAATGAGTTAAGGTTTCTAAATGAAAAATGCATAATACCCAGTTCAAGCCTCCAAGGAAGAATCCACATTGTTTCCATTTGAATGTCTCAAAATTCAGAAGTAAAAGAATTTCAATCTCATAAATGAATGCAAACAAGCTCAATTCAACTCTCATGGTCGTGGCTTGAGAGATGTTTTCTCTCTTACAAATGATAATACCCATTCAAGAAAATGTGTTCCAAAAACAAATACAAAGCAAATCAAGTGTTTTGATATTTTTACTAGTGGAACATGCCAGTGTTAAGTGAAGATAATGGAGTAAATGGCCACAACCATGATGGGTTAGTAAACCTATAAAATCAGGTGACAAGTGCTTATAAATGTTCAAAGGAAAGCATGAGAAATATAAATGCATTGAAACCCTACCCAGTGCTCTCATGGTCGTGGCCTGAGAGAGTTCTCTCTTCAAAAAATGAATACTCACTTAGGGTTTTGTCACAAAAATACAAGCATAGTGATGAATAACAAATTCTTGAGCTCATACAAACTATGGAGCTCCCATAAAATGGAGAAATCAAAGCTAATGGTTGTGGCCTGCAAAATGGTCCAGCACAAAAAACTCACAAAACTTCATCATTTTTATGAGGAAAGCTCGAATAAAGTTTTATTTAAGAGGGAAATTCCTTTAAGAATGGAAAAGGATGGTTTACCTGGTTATGTGTAGGATCATCATGGAAAAAGCAAGCCCTTAAGTGGCAAAAAATACAGAAAAAATTAGAGTTAGGCAACTTGATGTAAAAATTTGAATAAGTTATCTATATTATTTTAAAAATATGTAAGAATAGAATTTGTAAAAAATTTAATGTAGTTTCTAAAATACTAGGTTTATTTTTTTTAAAAATCTATTTGGTGAAAAGTTGAAATTTCAATGCAGTAGTACTTAAATTTCAGGGAAAAAATAAGTAGGTGTTTGTCTGACCACGCAACCACAATAAAATTATAAAAAAAAATTTATAAGATTTTAGATATAAGTAGAGGACTCATGTCCCAATGTGATGCATATTTTTTTGTAATTTGTTTCCAAGTAAATAATTAATTATGATATTTTTATCGCAACTTTTAAAAATATAAAAACTCGTATGTTTGACCACCTTAGCTTGGTCAAAACTTCATTAAATTCAATTTTTTTTTAATCTTATATTATGCAAAGCATAGAATGTGATGCATGCTTTGGATTTGAAAAATGTGATACTGTTTGAAAGTTATAGATGTTTTTCAATCAGCCTATCAATTAGGACTTTAGTTGTAATTCAAATAGAAAATAAATAATTATTATTTATTAAATTCTAAATAAACCATAATTTATATTGGTGGAAAGTTGAGAATCTCCTTTAAAAACCCTTTTCGTTTCATCAATTTTGGGTAAAAAAAATTTCAGCCACATACCCTACAAAAACCCATTATTTCGCCACTTTTTGGCCCATCATGATCTTGCACATACCCACCTTCAATTTCGATATGGAGAAGCACAAAAAATATCATTACCAGAGCCTTCAAGAGATCAAACATACCCTCCAATGGCGGGCACGAAGAGTGGAGAAATGATGTCAATACAATGGAAACACAGGTGCATTAAAAAACCAGTCATGGTCGCGGCCAAGTGGCCTTTGTTTCACATTAAATGGTATCAAAAAATGCATCAAAATATAGATTAAATTTCTTACCATTGAATGTAGAGGATGGAATGACAAAATGGAGAAGAAAAGAGCTTGAATGGTGGTGTCCAAGCTTCAAACCCTAACTCCCATGGTGGCACCCAATAGAGCCCCATTTTCCTCAATATGGCCAATGCAAAATGATGTTGAAAAATGTGTTTGGAGGGGGTTTTGTGCTTAGGGTTTTCCCCATTCCCTAGAAGTCGAATGTGATTTTTATCACATTCTTTTATTTTTTCAAACACTTTATTAATGCCTTGTTGCCTAGGTCGAATGCCTTAGGCATTTTTTTTTTATTTTTAAAGATTTTTTTTTTTAAACCATACACATTTCCCCTCTCACTAGGGTAAGCCCCTTCAATTCCTTAGAAATATTTGATGCCATTAACTTTTCCTTGGGAAATATTGAACGATGACTCTAGGCCCTCAGATTTTTTCCTAAGTATTTAATATTTTAGAGTTTCCTTAGAGTCCAAATCATCATATGTGCTAGGGGGTTCACAAAATATTTATGATTTTTATAGAAAAGTCAAGAATATTCAGAGCCTTGTATGATGTTTTAATTTTTTGCAAACATTAATGAAAAAAATCAAAATATTTGGAGATAGAGAAATTGCAAAAATCAGAATGTTTGCAGATTCATTGTAAAATCAAATGTAATCAAGATTTCTATTTTTGTTTCCTAAAACTACAAGCTACAAAACAAGTTAATTAAGCAATTTTTCTATAAATTGCTTAATTAGTTGTTATTTAAATGTAGTTGAGAACTTGAGTGACATCAAAACATTCCATTTTGGGTTGAGTTCTTGGGTGGATTTGGAAAGAGGGTGACAAACTGAAGTTTCTATTTTCTGTTTCCAACTATTTGCACCTATTTTGGAGGACTTTTTGGGTGGGTCATTTGGAGATGGAAAGTTTCCATCTTTTTGAGGTAGTTTGGAGCAAATTTTTGGCACTATTTTCTAGGATTTTTCTTGAGCTTGAAAATGCAAAATGACTTGCTTTTTGGAGAGGCAATGGGCCATATTTTTCTATTTTTCATCATGTATGTCACTTGGAGGCTATATAGTTTGAGAAATTTGATTTTCTCACTATTTAGAATTCTATTTCTCGCTCTCATATGCATTGCAGAGAGTTTTGTAAACTTTTTGAATCAAATTTTGGTGGCTTACTCCTTTAGCTTCAATACAAGCAGTATATTTTTCTTTCCTCTTTCCTTGTCATTCACTTGGAGAGATAATTTGATGATTGTTTGTGATTTAGAGTAGTGAATCCTTCTTTTTTCTTATGGTTGTGAGTTGTGGATGAGAATTTCAATTGTTTTAGGTTACATATAGTACTCAATAATTGTCAAATCTTTATACAAAAAACTATTGAGCTAAATGTCTGAAGGCGGATTGTGAGAACTAATGTTTTAAGAGAGGTTGTTGTGAGTTAAGTTCTATCAAAATTTCTTAATATCTAGTTAATCATCTTAAGTTGTAGGTTTCATTTTGTAGCTTTCTTCCTACCCCTTTCCCCCTAAAAGTTCATAGGTTAGGTGATTAGATAGAGGGAACTAGCCCACTCTGGAGATTCACTCTCACCAATTGATTGACCCACAAATCAGAGAGCATTTCCATGTTGCAATAGGATAACCAAGCCTAACTTGATTGAGGGTGCAATCTTGGTTGCCAATAGTTTTTTGCACGCCCAATGGGAATCTAGAGTCTTGTCTTTAGAGTCTTGTTTCTAAGTTCTAGACTGTTGTTCAGTATAGTTAGCAACAATTTCTACCTTTAGAGGTCTCAAAAATATACCTAGCAACTCCTAATCCTAGTTTCAGTGAAGATTTGGTGCAAATAGCTTATGAGAAGGATCCAAACCATAACTATTCCAACACCTTTTGAGTATTTGTAGCTCTCGCCACTGAGAAGGAGAAGCAGAACACCAAGAAGAACATTTGATTTAGTGAGAAGAGAAAAGTCCACACCTCCGAAGCTCAATCTCATTGTCTCTATAAAGAGGAATCCAACTCCAATATCTCAAGAACCACCTATGGCAAGACAATTTTCCTTTACGTCATTCAACGGGGGCAACTCGTTATTGCTAGCTCCATACGATGACATACCAGTAGTAACACTCAAAGGACTATCTTACTTCATCGATGAGGACCAAACTACCCTTGTTGAACACATCTGGGACATGGCAACATTATGTTTGGTGCACAATATAACAAAGGAAAATGTAGCTATAAGGTTTTGGCCGCTTCATTGAAGGGGAAGGCCCTTCATTGGTTCAGAGGACTCCTAGTCAATTCCATAACAACATGGAACTAGCTTGGAAATGGGCTTCACTAGTAATTCATAGACAAGTTAGACCATGTGTCATTTCTTGAGTAGCTGAGAACCATCAAGCATCATCCCCATGAGCATATGGTTGACTTCAATTTTAGGTTTCAAAGAACTTGGGATAAGATACCTCTAATTGTCAAACCCACACCCAAACATGCCTTTGTATTTTTTCTAAAAGCCTTGAATGCTAAGATATCAGTTATGATATAGTCCATAGGGGGTTTTACTTTACCAAATGCCTATGGCATTGCTATAAGGGCTAAAAATTGTCTTATTCAAGTCGAGAAGATAGCACCTAGACCACCCACACCCATTTTCCCTAAGATTCAACCACCCATCCCTATGAGTTTATCTCCTATTGCAGTTATTTCACTAGTCCTAGCAACAATAGGTTATAAAGTTGTGCAAGAAAATGCCATCCTAGACCAAACCAAAGAAATCCAAGAGATCAAAAGCATGTTGCAAAACTTTGGTAAGACCTTTAGTAATGAATTTTTGAGCTTCAAAAGGCAAGCTGGTCAATAAAATATTCCTTACCAAGTTCCTCCCCAATAGAACTAGCAAAATAGGCCACCATTTCAGAATGACTTTCAAGGACAGAAAAAGGGGTTTAAACCCAAAGCCTTTTCAGCCCTGTGATCCCAATGTAGTTGGCCCTTTAAGAGAGATCATACCACAAAATAATTTGGCTCAAGAGCATGATTGGTGTTATCTATGCAATCAACCAAACAACTAGGCTACTTGTATGGATAGAATGGGGAGTCAAGCTCTCATGTTGCAGAATCAATATGTTGGTCCTAAAATCTTGCCAAGTGAGAATATGGAACAACCAAGTAATTCTAAAATTTCTTTAGTAAATTGGAAAGGTGTTGAACGTTGGAAAAGTACTAAATATTGTGGGGTTAATCATGTCCAAGGCCAAAACCAGTAAGGTTCATTCATTGTTGCAAACACAAGGTCAAAATGAAGAGTGGTTGAAGCACAATAGCAAGTTGCAAGTTCGCAACAAGTTGTAAATTCATAGCAGCAAGCTGCGAGAGAAAAAATTCATGTTGTTCCATCTGAAAATGTCCCTACAACTCAACCGAAGGTGCATATTCTACAAAGAGAACAACAAAAGCTAAATAACAATGCTGCTAATTCTTTGAGATAGCAATTTAAGGTAAATCCTATCTCTTTCAATGTGGTTAAGCATTTAAAGAAAGCTACATTCAACTTATCTATCATCAATGCATTGTATATCCCAAGCCAAAAATATTTATTGCAAAATGCATTAGTTGAGATTTCATCTTCAAATGTTGTGAATGTAGAAAAGAGTAGAATGGTGCTTATGAACAACCCAGAGATCAAAGATGGGTAGTAGAATCAAGAGGTTAAACCCCCACCATTCTATCTAAGTTTGATTATAGGTGATAAACTTGTCCATAACTACATGATAGACTCAAGAGCTAGCACCTCAGTCATGCCAAGAGTTTACCTAATAGGTTTGGCTTAGTTTACGAACTCGTGTCAAAGGGAGTTGTGCAATTAGATGGATTTATTGTTCAAACAATAGGAATCTTCAAAAATATAGCCCTCACATTACATGCCTGCCCTAGCTTTGTAGTTTCCCATGATGTTCATGTGATAGAGTTTCATCCCCATTTTGCACTCTACCTTTCGAGAGATTTTATTGCCAAACTAGGAGGATTTTTATCAATTGATTAGTCTCACCTTTTCTTTAGAATCAAATATGGCACAAAAGTGACCATTGATTCTGAAACCATTATTCAAGGATCACATTGATCTATGCACCATCAGCTCTATTAATGCCAACCTCTTAGCCACTCATGGGATAGGAAGTCAATATGTAGCCTTGGGTCCTAGTTCATTTGATGGAGAAGAAGACTTAGATAAATGGGCTGCTAAAAACCAAGACCTCGATCCATTTAGCCATATAGAAGAAGTCAGGTTAGGGGTCTATGTGATTCATGAAACCAATACAACAATTCCCAATTTGGTCAAATACCAAGAGCAGCCAAGCAGCAAGAAAACCAACTTTGGGAGCTATATTTTGATGGTTCAAGATGCAGGATAGGTGCTGGTGGAGGAGCAATGCTAGTGTCACCTGATGGGGACAACTACTATTTAGCCTTGATATTTGCTTACAACTGTACAAACAACACACTTGAATACAATTCCCTCATTCATGGCCTCGAATGGGCTCAAAAAAGAGGTGTTAAATGTTTGCAAGCTTATGGTGACTCTGAATTAGTTGTGAATCAAGTCAAAAATTTAAATGTTGTGAAAAATGATGTTCTTAAGACGTACAAGCATCAAGTATGGGATATAATTTAAGACTTTGATGCATTTAATTTACCTTTTGTGCCTAGAACTCAAAACAAACATGCAGATAGACTTATTGTTTTAGTTGCTCAATTTGATATTCCGAATGAGGTGCATAATGTAGAAACACAACAATATGTGAAAATTGTTGTTAAACCTTCAGTGCTAGATAATAATGGGAGTTGGTAGGTCTTTGATAGTGATGAACATATTTTGAGCTTATTGATAGCAGAAGATGAATTTGCAAATGAGAACCAACCAAAGTGGCAACAACAATATGGAGAACAAATTGTATAGCTGAAATCAAATAAGTTGTCGAAGGGGTTGGTAATATTAGAGTTGGTTTTCAACTCTGATGAACAAGCAAGAAAAGAAGAGTGTGGCATGACTTTCAAACAAGAACATTATGAGGCCATCAAAATATTTAAAGGTAAACTTTTGAAACTAGGAAAAGTGTGTACTAAGAAAGAGCAACAAGCTTTTGTTTTGTTATGCCAAGAGTTCAATGATATTTTTTCTTGGTAATACAAAGATCTAAAGGGGTTTGATCATGAGCTAGCCTAGCATACCATAGAGTTAGAACCTAATGCAAAGCTTGTTATGAAAAAACAAAGACCCCTAAATCCTAAGCTTGAACATTTGATGAAAGTTGAACTAAATAAGTGATTGAGAGTAACATAATCTTCCATATTAAGTACACTTCTTGGGTTTCCAACTTAGTCCCAGTTAGGAAGAAAAATGAGGAAATTAGATTGTGTGTTGATTTTAGAGATTTAAATAAAGCTTCCCTTAAGGACCACTACCTGCTCCCTTCGATGGAGAAAATTTTGCAAGTAGTGTCAGGTTCTGAAAGATTCTCTTTGCTTCATGGGTATTCGCTACAACTAGATTTTGGTTAAGGAAGAGGATCAATATAAAACAATATTCACAACTAAATGCAACACTATGGCTTACAGGAAGATTCATTTTTGCTTATCTAATGCAGGGGCGACATTCCAAAGGGAAATGGACATGGCCTTTTATGGCCTTATGAATAAGATTGTTCTTGTGTATTTAGATGATATTACAATATTTTCTAAGAATACTAACGAACACCTTAAAAATTTGAGACAAATATTCCAAAGATGCAAAGAGTTCGCAGTTTCTATCAATCCAAAGAAATGCATATTTTTCGTTCATGAAGGAAAACTTCTAGGACATGTTGTCTCTAAAAATAGAACTTCGATTGACCCAGACTGAGTTTTAGCCATTCTAGAGTTACCTTTGCTAGTACACAAAAAGAGTTTGTAGATCTTCCTTGGAAGAATTAATTTTGTAGGAAGGTTTATACCAAATATTGCAACCTTACTATATCCCCTTATAGCAATGCTAAAGAAGAATGTTCCTTTCAATTGGACTAAGGAGGGTAAGAGGAGATTCAAGCAGATAAAAGAGGCCCTTCTGGCTGCTCCAACCATCATTAATCCAAATTATAATAAGGATTTTATCTTATATTCTGATGGAGGTGTTGACACTATTTCTTCCATTGTATTCCAACAAAATGACGAAGGCTTGGAGCAGCCCATAGCCTTTTTCAGTCAAGTGTTGCATGACTATGAGGTAGAATACTCTTTTGTGGAAAAACATGTATTTGCAGCAGTTAGGAGCCTTAAAAAATTTAGGCACATGCTACAAAATAATAAAATTCATTTGCTGGTTGCTCACCCTACTATGAAAGATTTATTGCTGAATAAAGATATGAATGATAAGAGTGTTGCGTGGATAACAAGAGTAATGGAGTTTTATGTTGATATCAAAGTCATGAAGTTGGTTAGAGGTAAGGATCTATGTGAACAGCTTGTTAGAAACACATAAAATAGCCTTGAAGATGATGGGAACATTGCCACAGTATTGAGCAATACAGAACAAACTACTATACCAACTCCTTTTAAAAGTTGGGTATAAAAAATGATCCACTATTTACATACCAGAGAATGCCTCAAAGGCCTTAATAGAGCAAAGAGAAGGTATTTTAGATCGTAAGCCATTCCTTATGTCATTATTGATGGTGTGTTATTTAGGAAAGATTTCCATGGCGTGCTATTGAGGTGCATTGAGCCTAATCAAATAGAAAAGTTACTAAAGGAATTCCACAACGGGCCTTTAGGAGGCCACTTTGCAACAATAAAAATAGCCCTAAAATTAATGAGGGTTGGTTATTACTAGCTAGAAATATTCAAGGATTCTTTCACCTGGGTGAAGAAATGTGAAAAATGTGCATTGTTTGTAGATAAGTAGAAACTTGTAGCTTTTCCTTTGAATCTATTCAAGTTGAACAACCCTTTGCTAAATGGGGGATTGAATTTATTGGGCCAATTAATCCACCCTCAAGTGTTGGTCATAAGTGGATCTTGACTGCCATTGATTATTTCACTAAGTGGACCAAAGTTGTTTCTCTAAAAGAAGCAAATGAAACCTCTATTCTAATTTTTTATCAAGATCTAGTGTCCAAATTTGGTGTTCCAGACTCTCCTATTTCTGATAATGCTCTACCATTTATTGGTCTAAAGATTTTTCATTGTAACTTCATAAGAAATAACATCTTTTTAAGCACTTCATCAAATTATTACCCACAAGGTAATGGATAAGCCAAATGTACCAATAAGAACCTAATCAAGATCATCAAGAAGACTATCAAAGATAACCAAAAAACATGGCATGAAAATTTGAAGTTAGCCCTTTGGGATGATAGAATAACACCCAAGAGAGCTACTAGTTACTCTCCATATGTCCTTACTTATGGCAAAGAAGACAAATTACTAATCTCCATTGAGCTGAAAACTTTGAGTTTCATTAAAGAGCTTGAACTGCTAGAAGAACAGCCCATGGAGGTTAGAATTGCACAATTAATGGAGCTAGAAGAAACTAGAAAATAAGCATGGAGGGAGCTTAAAATTCATCAAGCTCAAATGAAGAGCTCCTTTGAAAAAAGAGAAAAAGTTAAAGAATTTTCTATTGGAGACTTTGTGCTCAAGTTGGATGAGAATAAGAATAATCCAGGAAGACATTCTATATTTTATGCAATCTGGGAGGGCCCATTTGTTATAATAGAGTGTAGAGAGCATAATTCATTTCAGCTCTCGAGGTTAACTGGAGAACTACTTATGATCCCTGTCAATAGGATCCATTTGAAGCATTGTTCTTGAGGTTCTAAGATCTACCCCTGTACTATAGTAGATTATTTTTTGCCAATAAGTGCTTGGAGCACTTTATTTTTAGTAGTTTCTTTTCAATAAGTGTTTCTACACATTGCTTTCTAGCTATGAGGGCCTTGTTTGTTTGTTGTTTTGTTGTTTTCGATGCTGGTTTTGCTCTTGTTTGGAGTTGCAAGTTTTATATTTTTCTAAACTTTTGAGTTTCATAGGGGAAGAATTGACTCCATGCCCAATGGATATTCATAAGGCAACTAGCCTAGTGCTTTGTAGGCAAGCATCTAGCAGAGGTCGCCAAAAGTGTTATCATTTTTTCACACAACTCAAATTGACAGAGCTAGTTAATTAAAGTTCATTTTAATGTGAAAAATTTTAGTTTATGCAGATTAATGTGTTTCAGTTGGTATTCATTATTTGCAGCATTAATTATTGCATGAAAAGTAAAAAGAAATAATTTCATTATGTCATTCATTCACAATGTTCCATACATTGTTTGCAAAAATTGGAAAATACAGAATTCAACAAGTATTTCACAAATGTTGTTTTGTATTCATGGGAGTAAAAATGAGAATCAAGTGTCCCACACAAGAATTGGGAGTAGCTAGAACAATGAATCACAAAGAATATTCTACACTATTGATGATTGGAAAGGAGAATGAGCATGAAAGAAAGAACATAATCATCATTATGTGGTTGTTACTTTGAGCTAACTTCAGTGTTGAACTCCCCTTCCTGCTTTCGAGCTCCAAGTGAACCTACAAGTGGATGAAATTTTTGTTAGAGCTCAGAATATTAACACTCCTACATGATCCAACAACAGTAATGTAGAATACTATCTATGATGCATTGAATCAACTAAGAAAAAACAAGAGTGCAAGGGAATACCAAGGAGAAAACATCATGAGAAACTTTTGAATTTATTGTTTTAATCTAACACTATTTGTTTCATGTGAAGATATAGGAAAAGTCATGTTGTTTATTTATTTCAAATATCATAAAGCATGTGATGTAAAATAGGCTCCCACAAGGGTTGATACCTGACATACTACCCCTCAACATTCCATAGAGGGTTTTCAAAAAAGAAACAATGCAATGTTTCCCAAAGAGATATGTATCTAAAGGATTGCATCCAAGTGCCATGAAATCTCAAGAAAGTGATCATCTAGGATAGTCAAGTTTGATAGTGCAATGAACTGAAAATCATAGAGGATCAATTGGTCAAGTGAATTACCATCAAGTTCATCATCACAAAACATGATAGTGAATAGGCATACATAATGCCTTGATTACAAATCAAACAATAATAACTGAAGTAAATGGAGAAGCTTGTAAGCATCAATAACAACTATTTTTATTTCAAAATATTCCATGCAAACAATAGTCTTACATCAACTATTGTTGCCCAATGAAACAAAAATGCATGAAGAGTGCCACAACAAGTTTCCGTTCCTTTAAGGAATGAGTTTACAAGTGGTTGCAAGTGAGCTTTTGAAAGTGGAGGATGAAAGGAAAGGAGGCATTGCTAACTATGAATTCAAATACACTAGGTTTGAATGAATACAATTTGAAACAACATCATTAATGAAGGTATTTTTTATAAAATCTAAGCTTGTTTTAGTAATTATGATGCTACAAACATAAGGTGAAAATCTCATTTGCATTGTTTCATTAAAATATGAAGCTAGATATGCATTTTTTAGAGAATTGAAGAGCATGAAATAAGAGATGATAAGCATCAAAGTGACCTACATGGGTATTATAATGGTTGAGTGCAAGTATAGCATTGAATGAAGTAGACACATCAGTATGCAATGTATTTGAAAGTAAGCATGGAATCTTCTATGTGTGCTTCATTTTTAGTAAAAGAATGCAAAAAAAAGTTTTGATCAGTAGTGGGAAGTCCCAAGGTGTTTGAAGTCTTTCAAACAGTGTAAAAATGACAAATGAGATCATGTAATAAAAGACTAGTGTATGCATTGTGATGGGTGCTTAAGAAGCTACATTGCTTTGGTTTCATTTGGAAGAAAATGATGGAATTATAAAAAATACAAGAACTACACAAAAAAATGAAAGCTACAAAATTTCTTATTTTTCCTACAGTTAAGCATATGTGAAGTAAAATTTGCATTCTAGAAGTAACCAAATCAAGTCACAATAGAGAGCACATAGATGAAGTCTTTTGCTTCTCAAAACAGTGTGCTTATGCTATAGTGAGTTAAGGTTTCTAAATGAAAAATGCATAATACCTAGTTCAAGCCTCCAAGGAATAATCCACATTGTTTCCATTTGAATGTCTCAAAGTGTAGAAGTAAAATCATTTTGAGCTCATAAATGAATGCAAACAAGATCAATTGAACTCTCATGGCTACGACCTGAGAGATGTTTTCTCTCTTATAAATGATAATACCCATTCAGGAAAATGTGTTCCAAAAACAAATACAAAGAAAATCAATTGTTTTGACCTTGTTACCAGTGGACCATGCCAGTGTTAAGTTAAGATAATGGAGCCAATGGCCATGGCCATGATGGGTTAGTAAACCCAGAAAATGAGGTGACAAGTGCTTATACATGTTCAATGGAAAGCATGAGGAATATAAATGCATAGAAACCCTAGCCATTGCTCTCATGGCTGCAACTTGAGAGAGTTCTCTCTATAAAAAATGAATACACACTTATTGTTTTGTCACCAAAATATAAGAACAGTAATGAATAATAAAGGCTTGAGCTCATGCAAACTATGTAGGTCCAAGAAAATGGATAAATCAAAGCTAATGGCCATGACCTACAAAATGGCCAAGCTCAAAAATCTCATAGAACTTCATCATTTTTATGATAAAATCTTGAATTATAATGTTTCATTTAAGAGGGAAATGCTTTTAAGAATGGGAAAGGAGGGTTTACCGTCAATTTTGTTGTGGAGAAGCACAACAAAGCCTACGGCCAAAGCCTTCAAAGAGATCAAACAGACCCTCCAATGGTGGCCATGGAGAGTGGATAAATGATGTCAACATAATGGAAACACAAGTGCATTAAAAAACCAGTCATGGCCATGACCAATTGGCCCTTGTTTCTCATTGAATGGTGTCAAAAAATGCATCAAAATATAGATGAAATTTCTTACCATCGAATATAGAGTAGGGAACGAAAAAATGGAGAAGAAAAGAGATTGAACGGTGGTGTCCAAGCTTCAAACCCTAACTCCCATGGCAGGGCCCAGTAGAGCCCCATTTTCCTCAATATGGCCAATGCAAAATGATGGTGAAAAATGTGTTTGGAGGCAGTCTTGTGGCTAGGGTTTTCCCCATCCCCTAAATCGAATGTGATTTTTATCACATTTTTTTTTTAAAACACTTTATTAATGCCTTATTGCCTAGGTCGAATGCCTTAGGCTTTTTTTCTGATTTTTAAAGAAAATCAAATTTAAAACCATACACATTTCCCCTCTCACTAGGGTAAGCCCCTTCAATGCCTTATAAATATTTGATGTCGTGAAATTTCCTTGGGAAAGATTGAATGATGACTCCAGGCCCTCATATTTTTTCCTAAGTCTTGAATATTTTAGAGATTCCTTGGAGTCCAAATGATCATATGTGTTAGGGGGGTCACAATTTTTTTATGATTTTTTATAGAAAATCAAGAATATTCAAAGCCTTGTATGATGTTTTAATTTTTTTGCAAACATTAATGCAAAAAAATCAAAATATTTGGAGATAGATAAATTGCAAAAGTCAAGATGTTTGGAGATTCATTGTAAAATCAAATGTAATTAGGCTTTCTATTTTTGTTTCCTAAAACTGCAAGCTATGAAACACTGATTAAGCAATGTTTCTATAAATTTCTTAATTAGTTGTTATTTAAATGCAGTTAAGTTGATCACTTGAGTGACATCAAAACTTGCCATTTTGAGTTAAGTTCTTGGGCGGATTTGGAAAGAGGGTGACAAACTAAAGATTCTATTTTTAGTTTCTAGTTGTTTGCACCTATTTTGGAGGACTTTTTGGGTGGGCCATTTGGAGATAGAAAGTTTCCATCTTTTTGAGGTAGTTTGGAGCAGATTTTTGGCACTATTTTCTAGGCTTTTTCTTGAGCTCAAAAATGTAGAATGACTTGCTTTTTGGAGAGGAAGTGGGCCAAATTTTTCTATTTTTCATGATGGATGTCACTTGGAGGCTATATAGTTTGAGAAATTGGAATTTCTCATGGTTTAGAATTATGTTTCTTGATCTCATATGCATTGTAGAGAGTTTTGTAAACTTTTTGAATCAAATTTTTGTAGCTTACTTTGTCAGCTTCATTACAAGCAACAAGGTTTTTCCTTCCTATTTCCTTGTCATGCACTTGCAGTGATAATATAATGATTATTTTTTATTCAAAGTAGTGAATCCTTCTTTTTTCTTATTGTTGTGAGTTGTTGATGAGAATTGTAGCCGGTTCAAGTTGCATATTGTATTCAATAATTCTTGAATCTTTATCTAAAACACTATTGAGCTAAATGTTTGAAGGATAATTGTGAGAACTAATGTTTTAAGAGAGGTTTTTGTGAGTTAAGTTATATCAAAATATTTGAATATCTAGTGGATCGTCTTATGTTGTAGGTTTCATTTTGTAGCTTTCTTCCTACCCCTTTCCCCTTGAAAGTTCATAGGTTAGGTGATTAGCTAGAGGAAACAAACCCACTCTGGAGATTCATTCTCACCTATTGACTGACCCGCAAATCATAGATTGTTTCCATGTTTCAACAGGAAAGCCAAGATTAGCTTGAGTGAGGGTGCAATCCTAGTTTCCAATGTAATATGTATAAACAATAAATCAAGGGAAAAAAAATTACTAACCCTAACCATATTTTCAGGTGAAAGAAAGAAGATTTAACTACAATTTCTCCTATGGTAATGGGTATAATGCCAAAGATGCACAGAGATAACTACAAACAATAAACAAAGGGAAAAATGTGTATGTGTATATGTATATGTATATGTATATGTACTGAAAGTTCTATAAGTCGGTAACCTGTTTTGGACATTCTAGTATAT
The DNA here is from genome assembly GCA_007258455.2 of Sequoia sempervirens. Taxonomy (NCBI): domain Eukaryota; kingdom Viridiplantae; phylum Streptophyta; class Pinopsida; order Cupressales; family Cupressaceae; genus Sequoia; species Sequoia sempervirens. The sequence continues at coordinate 252,393,851 of VDFB02075321.1, read as the reverse complement.
TAAACTTTATATGCATATACTCTAGAAACATTCTCAAAAAAATTGTGTTACATTTAAGTGATAACTTTAAAATCCTACAACTAAGTTCTATTTCCATTTTTTGTGCCTATATACCCTAAGTTTTCTCATTTGTCCTTGATGATTTCCTTGAACATATTGTTATGTGTTCTTGCTAGCTTTTCAATTGGTTTTATTTGATTGAAATAGCTAGAAAATGTTGACCCATAGAATTCTCTTTTGAGCATTTCATTGTTTTCTTTTCATGTATATTACTTTTAGAAATATATAGTCTTGTCTACAATGCATTTTTTTCTAATATATGATAAGAATCCATGTAATTTTTGGTGCGTTTCCTGGGTATCTTGGTGTTGTTGTACGATGGGGCAAGGGGAAGTGAATGTAATATTCAATTTTGCAGTGTGAGGATGTATATTGTTTTGGTTGCATTGTAAAATGAGCCACTATGGTGTTGCTTTGATAGCATACTATTGAAAAATTTTGCCATGCACCTGCGTTAGATAACAGATTGGAGGGTTCTACAAGTGTTGTGCTCCAAAATCTACAACACTTGGCCTCTTGTTCTTGATGTAAATTGTTTTGCATTGCATTTTTGTTGTTCCATACACATCTAACTAGTGACATATATTTTGATAGATCCAAATAAAATGTTGCTTTGTAGTAATATCATGTTGGGATCAATGCAAGAATAGATCAAAAAGGAGATATGAAGCCCATCTGTGGGACAATTGCTGCCTAAAAGATTACTGTGGCTATAAGCATAAACAAGATTTTTTTTATAAAATTATATTTTAGTAAGTTATACATTCAAATCTTTTCTTCCTACATGGATAGATAGGCTCTAGTACATATCAAAATCAGGTATGTTTATAAAGTTATTTGTGTGCATTTTAAGCTTTGAAGCAAAATCTTTGATATTTCTTTAATGTCTTCCTTTTAATGATATCTAGGTATTTCATCCACATAATTGGTTATATTTTAAAACATCTCCCATATATTATTCTTTCCCTATATTTATCAACATTATAAAAAAGTTCCATCTTGCCCAATTCTTTATCAACATTCTCTTTTTCTTAAAGTTATTGCAGCAAAAAAAGCACTACAAAAAACGAAATCATCTATGAGAACACAAAAAAAATTGCAACTTTGTCATTGTGCAATATATGATATACATGCACACACAAATTCTTACATGCACTAGAATACAATAAACATAGTATATTGTACACATTACATTTTTCAATGTCTCTATAGTTATCTTTTTTAGCTTATGGAAAAAATTATCTATAGGCAGCTCTTTATCAACAAACCCATGTTTTTTATAGTTTTTAGATGAAAAGAAATACTACAATATAAGAAACCATATATGGAAACAACAAAATTCTTGTACTTCACCATTGTGTTCAATATATGATATGGCTCCATTAAATTTCTGATGGGTCCTCCATACTTTTCTTGCTCGGGGGTTTGGCTAGAGCCCATGAGGCTTCATGATGCCAATATGGCAAGGAGGAGAACGAGCATGGGTTTTGTGGTTTTTCCTTGCACCATCATATATTGACTACTACAAATACACAACATATTGTATTATGTTGACTACATTTCTCCATGCTTATACAACTATCTTTTCAACTTTCCAGATCAACTATTTAAACCTGCTTCTTTATGATGATACCTAGTTTCTTTAGGTTATGACAACAATTATATGATGCAATCCTAAATTTTTTTATGTAAAGAAAACCTTGCCCATCTCTTTAAACTTATACACAACTAATAAAATTTGAAACATATTGATACAAGATTCAAGCTACATATTTTGGTGGTAAATATTGAAGACAATATTTAGAGAATTGTATAAGAAGTATTAGAATAACACTTATTTGCTACTAAATATTATAGAAAAAAAAAATACATTAAATAGATCTTTAAAATATGGAGTATAGAAGAGGCAAACTATGATAATGAATAGTTTTTTTATGGGGAGCTAAAAAAAACAATATCATGAAGAACAGTTTGTTATTGCAAACTTCAAACAAATGAGAAAAAAAGAATATCATGAAACATATTGATACAAGACATATAACATGTTCCATTCAAACAAAATAACCACGACAAAAAATTTAGGATTTTAAAATTTTAAAATAATCCTTCTTACAAGAACACTAGAATAATTTGTTACAAGAACTTCAAATAGATGAGGGAAAAATAATATCATGAAATATATTGATACAAGACAAGCAATCTATGTAATAGTTGGCTTGTTAATTCTAAATTCATATTTTTTTTGTAATCCTTATTAACCAATGAGGGACAATTAGGAACATTCTTTGTTCAAGAGGTAAGCTCCACATCATCATAAAAAACCCTGAGGAAGTCTTCTCTATTTATCTATAATATTTAGTGCCAAGTAATGTAGCTCAAATTTTTAATTAACTCTATTACGTTATAGCCATTTTTCCTAGGTTAATGCTACCCATTGGTTTTATGAGTTCTATTTAATGTCGGTTTACTGCCAAAGAATGTAGCTAAAATTTTCAATTGACAAGCCAACTCTTACATAGAATGCTTGTCTTGTATAAATATGTTTAATGTGAGTTTTTGATAATCTATCATTTACCTGTGATTCTTAAGAAAACTATGATAATGAATAGTTTGCTATGGGGAACGGAGAAAAAAAAAAGAATATAATGAAGAACAATTTGTTATGGGGAACTTCAAATAGATGAGAAAAAAAGAATATCATGAAACATATTGATACAAGACAAAAAGGGAAATTGGAAAAGAGCTATTAGAAAAACACTTAAGAATCACAAGAAAATGACAAATGTTTGAAAACCCACATTAAATAGAAATAGTTTCTCTAGAAATATGGGTACTTTTATCATCTACAAGAATATATGGTATCTTTACAATTTCATTTGATCTTTTCTCTTAGACAAATAGGGAAATTGTAAAATAAGTATTAGAAAAACATACATATATATATATGTGTGTGTGTGTGTGTGTGTGTGTGTGTGTGTAAATAAATACATACATACATATATATACATACAATGTGAACTGTATGTGAAAATCAATGCTTTGAAACATAGACAGATACATATATGCATATATATATTGAAGACAAATAGACTAATTGTATAAGAGGTATTGGAATAACACTTATTTGCTACTAAATATTATAGACAAGAAAAAAAATTGGAAAGGAGGGTTGGCAGTGGTGGAGATGGTTTCCTTGGTGCATGGAATTAGAATGGTAAGTGTTTGCTCACATGAGGGTTAATGCATCCTGGAATTTTTGTATGGTGAAACATATTGGTACAAGGAAAGCAGTCTATGTAACAATTGTAAGAGGTATTGGAATAACATTTAAGAATCACACATGAATGATAGATGGATGAAAACCTTTGGCTTGCTTTCAATTTATTTGGTTTGTGTATGTTTTTCTATCATCTATCACTTACCTGTGATTCTTGTATGTTTTCCTAACAACTCTTTTACAATTATCACATGTCAATGATAGATGGACGAAAACATTTGGCCTATTTTTAGTTTTTTTGTCTGTGTATGTTTTTCTACCTCTCTTAAATTTCTAGTCAATGTGGGTTTTCGATCATCTATCATTTACCTATGATTTTTAAGTGTTTTCCTAACAACTCTTTTATAATTTTCTCAAATGATAGATGGTCAAAAACCCATTTTAGATAGAATGTTAACATATGGAGAATACAAGGTGTAAACTATGGCTATGAACAATTTCCTTATACATAGCTTTTGTTGTAAAAAATACGTATAGCACCAAACATGCACATAGATAACAAGGAACAATAACCAAAGGCCAAAAAACATACACAAACCAAAAAAAATGAAAGTAGTCCAAAGGTACAATTCAATGCTATGTTTTTAGTTTATACCAACCTATAACATTTCAAAATTTTGAGAGTTAAAAACAATTCCGCTCACAGGGAAAATACAATAAGATACTCCTAAAGTTTCATGCCAACCAAAAAAATACATGAGGGCACAATCCTTAATTAAATGCACAAAAGCATTTACTGGGTTAAGGTATGAAGGATACAAGAGCTAAACTACAACCATGAACAACTTGTTATAGGTAGCTTCAAATAGATCAGAACAAGATAATGTCATGAAACATATTGACACTAATACATTTGACTGCAAAATACAACGAAACTGTTTGATGAAATATATGTAAAATTTGATGTTCGTCGTGTGCTTGTAAAATTTGATGTGTAATTTCCAATTTTTTGAAATTTTATCCCTGATGTTCATTGAAATTTCAACGAACCTGGGGTTTGTTGAAATGTCGGCTACCATTTTCGCTGAATTTTCAACAAACATGAAATTTTTTTTAAAAAACCAAATTGTGGCCAACATAAAAAAAGTGAGTTCGCGCCTGATTTATTGCGACAGTGTTTTTCTCTACTTGAGATAGTTTGTGGAGAACTAAGGATGATTTTCTTGGGAAAAATAAGAACAAATTCAAGAAGATATCACCAGGTTGAGGGTAGTCATTGTCTTTTTGCATAATTCAATTGTGAAGTCCGATTTGTAGTTCCAAGTTTGAAAATCATATTTTAAAGCAACATCTCATCATATTTCATTTTTAGAGGTTAAGGGTTTTGAGAATTTCATGTCCATATTTTTTTGTGTGGAATCACCATAAGATCACAACCAAGGAACAGATTCTTGTGACTGTAATTATGTGATCCATAACTCTATTGGTCATGTGGCACAGTTGTGCTATAACAAATACAGGATGCATTCATGTGTGACCCAAGTTTAATGTGGATATGTTGTGATAGAAATGGAGGCACTCAGATAATGTAGTTAATTCAGGTTGTATAATGTAGGTGTCAATCATCATTGGGTGCATTCAGGTTGTCTCAAGTTTAATAGATTAGGATGTAATTATAGCATGATTGAAGAGTGATTACCTCTTGCTGCAATAAAGAGCCTATAACTCTGGTTGATATGTAGAGTGGTTGTGTTATATCAACTATGTAGTGCATTCAAGCACAACTCATGTTTAATGGGCTATTCTAGAGAGTGATCAAGATTTTCTAAACCTTATGAATGTTACTTGACATATATTTGCATAATCTCAAATTCCTTCATAGGCTTTTGAAGTATCAATGTATCCTATATAGGGTTTAGAATGATTTCTTTTAATTGAAAAATAAATAAATGATGTATTTCCCATAATTAGATAATGTGGAGATCTCCTAAATCTCCCCAGCACACTATCCTCTTTGGTACTGTATTCATTACTCTAGCTACTAGGTTTTGCATGTGACATCTTTAATATTTTCATGACCGTGGCTTTTAAATAGATCTCAGTCTTTTCTTTAATCCTTTTCATGGTAACCCTTGAGATCCATAATCCACCTTCAATCTCTTCTAAGAACGTTGTCTTAAGCTAGACTGCATAGTATGCATATAAAGCAAGTCCTTCATACCTGCCATTGTTCCAAACCACCACTCACTGCCTTGCTTAAAATTTTCCTCCATAAGCACAATAGCATGTTTTAAAATCATGGTTTCCAGTGATTGACCATTAAGGTCACCACTTTCATCATGAAGATAGAATGAGATTTTTGTCTTCAAACTCAAGGCATTATGGAAGATAACATTGTGAATTGTTTGTTGTGTATGATTCAATTTTCTTGCACATTTACTACTTTGCTAACTTCCTTTAAAGATGGGTATTGCCCTCGCAATATCAAACATCTCACCTCACTATCACTTGAAGATTCCTTTCATGAGCATCCTTCTATAAAATCAAACTATGCCCTATAGTGCCTACTTACTATAGGGGACTCATTGTTTCATGGTATTGTAGTTCTTAAGATCCTTCAACCTTATTGACACTACTTCATAGTCCACAAGGTATTATTCACTATTCTCCCATCTTTGGTGAGTCTCAAAACACTGCTCAAACATGCAACCCACTACCTCTATTATACAATATTAATGGCTAAGAAAAAACATTGAACCTATGATTACCACTGTTACTTCATTTGGTTAGTTATTCCCTGATTGTATTTTCCTTGTCTAACACTACCAAAAACATTTGAAAAACCCTTAAGGTCAGCAAAGGGGTAAGGAAACACACTGTTAAAATCTCCACTTTACTATGCAAGGTTTGAGCTTTATTATCTTGTCACTGCTTAGCCTATTTTTTACTGTCACATTCTCAAGTGACTCTCATTCTTCTTACCATAGATTGCATTTACAAATGTCACTAAGCTACATAGTGTGCTTGTTATTGGCTACAATCTTTAGATTGCAAGATTTTTTTATTACCTACAATGTCTCAATCTTTTTGGTATTGCAACCTCACTAATCCGCTATAGTTATTGTTTATGTTTCTACGGAGGCCTAGGGTTTGTACCCTAATCATGCTCTTACCAATGCTTCTGTTGTTTTTTATTAGGGCTCTCTCAATGTTGAGGGCCCTAGGGATAAGCTCATCATAAGAAGTGACACATTGCATCTTTAACTAAAAGGATAAATCCGTATTGACATTAGCAATGATGATTCCAACTTGTTGCTCCATAGGAATGGGTCACTTGCTCTTACTAGCTCGCTACCTCCATTGTTGTAGAAATTTTGTGATCAAGTTCAATATTCTAATTTTAGGAGTCTTAACGGTTGGAAATCATAGTAAACTCAAAATTTAATAAGTTTTGGAATTAGCATCGTAAAGTGTTTTTTGGGGTCATTAACTTCAGACTATCTTCTCTTTTGCAAGGGTGGTTGCATGCCAAATTTTTTTGGTGTAAAATATCAGAATTATTAGATTATGTTACCTGTCTATGAATAAAAATTATTGGAGTGTGAGTTTGATATTTCTTGAAGATCTAAATAGTCAAGCTTGGTAAAGAAAAATCATGTTAGATAATATTAGTCCAAAACAAAATGAAGACACTTGATAGATTGTGGGCTAGATTGAAAAGAAAGGGTGATGGGAAATGTTATTGCCCTTGCAATAAATGCAAGGGATTAAAGACAAGATGAATTTTAATCACAACAACTAAGAAACATTGTAGGTAGCATGGTCACGTTGAAGGGGGGCATGATTATTGTCCATTGGTAAGTTGTTCATTATATGTGTTTGTATTGATTGAATTTGTAAATGTTTATATTGTTTTAACATTTTATATATATATATAATCACTTGATCATGATCATGGTTTATTTGTGTCTATCATTATTATAAAGGTGGGGCACCCTAGGGAAAATGATATGGATTATCACAGCTTAGAGAATGTGGTTTTGCAAGCAGATGAACATGGAGCTGTGAATATCAAAGATGAAGTTAATGATCCTATGGAAGAAGATGATCATGTGCCAGAAAACACGGTTGAAGATGATGGCACGAATACATTGATCCATGACACATTTAGTGGCAGAGTTGATCATGATGATCAAGATGACTTTGATGATGTTCATGATTTATCTATACTTGACAAGGCATATGAGCCCCTTTATGAAGGCTCTGAAACAACTCTTCTCTCTACTGTATTGTTGTTGTTGAACTTGAAGGTTATGAATGGTTTATCAAACATAGCAATCTCACTTATGTTAAGGTATGTCATATATGTCATCTTTTTTCATCTATTTTAATTGTTGTTAGTTCATCACTAGTAAATAAAGGATGAAATATGTACCATTAATATTCTTTATATGAAGAATTTTTTTTGTTGTAGATTGATTGGTGAATTGTTGTTACCACCATCAAATATTTTACCTCGCTCATACCGAGATTTATGTGCCGTTATGAAAGATATTGGAATGGAGTATCAAGCAATAGATGCATGTCCCAATGATCATATTATATATCATAAACAACAATAATTTGCAACAGAATTCCTGGAATGTCATATCAATAGATATCGAATAGATCAACTAACAAAAAAGGTGCCTCGCAAGGTTCTTCATTATATTCCCATTATTCCACATATACAACGATTATTTAGGTGCAAAAGCTTAGTGCCATTGATGGATTACCATCCACAAAATAGAAGTGGAGATAACATTCTTCAAATGCCTATAGATGGTTTTGCATTTAGGGACATGGAGGAAAAATGGCCACACCTTCAAGAAGAACCCAGTAATATCAAGCTTTCATTGGGAGCGGACGGTGTCAATCCAATTGGAGAGTTGAGATCTATTTACTCAATGTGGCCTATTTTTGTTATCAACAATAACATTCCTCCATGGATGTCAATAAAGAGGGAGCACATAATGTTGTCAATGATTGTTCCAGGTATTTGTTTACATCAATTTTCTTTAATGTAGTAGCATCTCATTTGTCTTATTTGTTGCATAATGACTTTTTTTTTCATTCAATAGTCATGTACATTAATTTATATATATTGCAGTAAAATGGTTATAATAATTATGTAATTTTTATGCTCATTCAACTAGGTAAGTACCAAGTTAAAGATATGAATGTATATATTGAGCCTCTTATCGACGAGTTACTAAATTTATGGAATGGTGTCACTATGTATGACGTCTCCAGACCAATAGGACAAAGAAAATTTCAATTTCATGTGATGCTTGTATGGAAAATTCATGATGCCCCAGGGCTAACACATTTTTGTGGTATGTTATAATGTTTGACTGCACTTTAACAATATTTAATTTGATCAAGTAGATATCATGAATGTTTATAAAATAATCTATTCATTATATATGATTATAAAAATTGACATATTTAATCCAATTTTATATCATCTTGCAGGTCTTCAAACAAAGGGAAAATTTACATGTCCAATTTGTGGTTCAAAGATGAAATCTCATCGTTCAACAAGTTTAGGAAAGTAGGTGTTTGATGAGTATAGGAACTTCCTCCATAGAAATCATAAGTATTGAACTATTAAAAAACATCTTTTCAATGGGAAAGAGGAGACTACATCAAAACCGCAAAGAATGTCACCTCGCCTATGGAAGTTGGAATATAATAGAATTAATCGTCAAGGTTATACATTAGATCAAATTGTTTATCTATCATATATGATATGTTTTGAATTTATATTTTTATATTGTGTTGTGTTTACTCATGTTGTAATTGACAATGATTGTCGTTGTTAATTTGTTTAACTTATATGCTTCATGAAGGTTGTCAAGGCATTAATGGCTGACTTCTAGAGGGACTGAAAAGTAATCCTATACAATTTAGTAGGTTGCCCTACTATGATCAGCTACAAATTATGCATTTTTTTGATACAATGCATATCGGAAAGAATATAATAGAAACGTTATGGAAAATATTGGATGGAAGGCATGACAAAGAAAAAATTGTCAAAATTTGTAGTGACATTCAGGAAGCCAATCATGCAATGAAAAATGCCATTCAATTAAATAGTGACAAAGACCAAATTAATATAAGTTCCCTTCCTTGGTTATTAATAGAGCAACAAAGCAATGCTATAAAAGAAGTCATACAAAAAATTGATTTCTCATAGGATTTGCTGCGAACATAAACAATATAATAACAAAGAAAGGTGAATTTGGGTCAGGGATGAAAACACATGATTGGCATACCTTCATTAAGGTAATTATTCTGGTATATTATATACACTTGTATAATGCATTTACTTTTCAGTGTATTATGTTTACAACTTTTGGAAAAATATTGAAAAGATCATTTTATAATTGTTGCAGTATTTTCTACCTCTATCTCTCCCAGACAACTTTGACAACAATGTCAAGCAAGTTATATATGATCTTGGAAAATACATGAGGTAAGTAGAAAGATTTGTTCAATTCATTGTATACATCTTATAATTGCCATTTTTTTTACTTGTTATGTAATATACTATATATTTTTGTTAAATCTCGTTAATATATTTGCACCTTGAATCACTTGTAGATGGCTATCATCTAAAGAAATCCATAAAGAAGATATAAATTATTGGAAGAGAAAAATTCCTCGTCTAATGTGTGAAATGCAAAAGTGTCTACCTTCAACATTTTTAATGCACAAGAACACTACCTCATACACCAAGTTGAGGAGATTGAATTGTGTGGACCTGTACACACAAGGTCAATGTGGATGGTTGAGAAGAACTTGAAATTTTTGAAGGCTTTGGTTAGACAAAGAGCACATCCTAAGGGTTCTATGGTGGAGGGATATATGGTATACCAGACCATGGTGTACATTAGTGAATATCTTCCTAATTTTGCAGCAAAGATCCATGTAGATAGCATTTGGGATCCCAACTCCATTAACAAATTCGAAGGGGAGTACCTGTTGGGGAAAGGTAGATTGAGGAAAGTGAGAGGCAATTATAAGATGGTCATGGAGATTAATTGGAATGCATTTTACATATGGTTTTTATGTATATTGTACTTATTTAATTTTTAATCTTCAATATACATCAATTATAAATTAAGGTTGTATACTATGGTATTTAACTAATTATAGGTTGTTTGTGAATTTCAATTTTTTTTTGGTACAGTTGGTTGAGGTGGGATGCACTACATTTGTATGTCACCAACAATCTTGATTGGATGATGGTATGGATTGAGTGATTTCAACAATCTGGTTGCACATTAACATGGGAAGGTGTGGCTTCATTGGTTAAAGAAGCTCATCGTAATGGAGATTCCAATGTTACACAAAGTGAAATTGATTTAGCATATGGTTTAAGAGATAAAAAGGTACGTATAAATATATTAATTACCCATATTATTTAATTATTTTCAAGTATATTGATGTACATATATCTTGATATTGTTTTCTTTGCATACATTCGGCCAAGAATAAATATGTTTATCAACTGATGATATCGCAATAATTTTTACATGTTTGACATATTGTAGGTGAAACACCACAAGGCTATGTGGTGCAATGGTTGTAAATTTTGAATCAAAATGTTGGATGACATGAAGAAAAATTGTGATTCTAGTATAACTGCAGTCTTTTAGGTGACTAATGTTTCATCTAGATGTGACATACATCCAGAAGTCTCAGAAAATTGATACTATGGGATTTTGGATGATATACTTGAGTGTGACTTTAAGTCCTTTAGACTAATTTTGTTTGTCGTCCTATGGTACAAGCTACGATTGAATTAAAATGATCCTGAGAGAACTATTATTGAACATGATAATGGATTTACCATGGTTAATACAAGGTTGATCAAGAGAGCTGGAAATGAGCCCTATGTTCTTCCAAGCCAATGTGAGCAGGTATTTTATGCAAATGTTCTAGGAAAACTGGGTTGGTCATTTGTTGTTAGACATGATCCAAGAGGAAGGCCGGTAAAGTATAATGTGGTGGAAGAAGAAGATGTCAAAGAACTAGAAGATGATGTAGATGATGATCAGGATCAATGGTTAGTTGATGATGTCCCTAACAAATATGTCGAAGAGGAGGAACTAGATGATGATGATGTAGGAGTTAATGTTCATGAAGATTACATCTATGTGGATGATGAAATTATTGAAACTGATATCGATCATGATGATGATGATATGACCAATTCTTACAATGTCAATCTGGATTAGATGATACAGATAAAGAGTTGGATGAAGAAGAAGATCAATGACATTGAAATGTATAAGTTATGCAATTATATTATCTATTTGATATTAATTTCTTGATAGAATTATATTTGACTTATGTGGTTACATAATTAATTCATGATGTTTTTAATTTTTATGCCATTACATAATTAATTTAATGATGTACTTTTTAATGTTTGAAAGGTCAAAAAATTAAATATTTCAATAGTGATGTTAACAACCTTGAAATTAGTGTGTTTTATGTTTCATGTGATCATAAAAGTTTAAAAACTCAGTTGTAGGGGTGGTTGTTCAGTGGTTGACGTGTATGTTGGTTCTTTTTACAATGTAACCAAGTTTGTTTTCTAATATACCTATGGAATTGCCAATTCCAAATGAAGGTAGCTCGAAGGACCTGGACCAACTGATGAGGACTTTAAAAGCCTCGTGTTAGCTCTAAAAAATGCAAGTAAGAATACCTCAAGAGGTTGCCAATCTCTTGGAATTTTTTAGGGTAATAGACAAATCCAAATGGTTTAATCTTTCTACTCTTTAGGTGCTACTAGACCTAGGTGGGTGTACCTATGTGAATTGGGCAGACTTGACTTTTGATCTTCTCTCTTGTAGTGATTTGTCCACGATGATAGATGGAAGTGGACAAATGAAATAAAATTTGGTATAAATCATATAGCAATATTCAAAACTAAATCCTAATATGCTCAATTTATAGATGTAAAGAAAAATTAATGAATCTTAATAATGAAAATGCAGAGACTAGTGCCTTATTGGGTATGCGGAGTCAAGAGAATTCTGAAACAAGTACTTCATTCTGGCATACATTCAAGTTGTTTAGCATTTGATTTAGTTTATAACTTGTATAAACATGCAAGGTTATGATTATTGAGTTCTTCTTAGTGATCCAATTAACATTCTTTAATTACTACAATCAATTTAAAGGGTTTAATCTTTACTAGAAAGAACCAATCAACTAACCATATAGATGCAGCAAATGTGCACTGACAAATCAAATGTAAACTTGTTACACCAATTTAAATAACTAGAAAACACCGTAGTGGAGACAACTGTAATGATACTTTCAACAAACACCATAAACAACTGACACTAGAAACAACTGCACAATATTATTAGATTTCAATTGATATCTCCATGATTCGAAACATGTAGCATAGTCTCATATTGGAAGAACATTGTATTACACTCTATATTTTCTATCCTCTAACCTATTCTACTTATCGCTCCTTCATTTTGTTTTCAAAATGTATATTTATACATTGAGAATACGAAAGGATGAATCCTTTCAGAAATTGAAATGTCACATGTTTACAAAACAAAAGATTAAAGGATAATTAAGCTCTATTAAGCCACAAGTGAGTTTTGACAAGATGATCCAAATAATCCCATCGCTCGTATTTATCTGCATCTCCAACTGAATTCCGGATCGTGATTTCCATCTTGAAAATCTTCTCATTCTACTTGCTCACTTCTTCTAATGTTGTATTCTCCACAGAAGCTATCCTCATGACTTCATTTAACAATGATTCACTTTCATTCTTCCATTTGGCAGCTTCTTTTAGTTCCCCTTTGTCATCAGAGAATGCAATCAATGTTTTCTTAGCAGCATTTATCAAACCCTATTCGTCCCCTTGCAACTCATTGTAGAAGTTTTGATGTCGATTTATAATATGATTTGCAGCTTCAATTGTTGCATTTTTAGAAGCATCTCTTTGAATTATCTCATGAAACTTCTCCATAATCCATCCATCCATCCTTTCATGCCCCTTTAATGCAGCAAGAGTATGTGAATGTTTTCCCCAAAGTTTTTTCAAACAAGGTGTTAAACTATACTGCCTTTTCTTGATTATTGCAATAATTGCATCATGCTTTCATTGGGAATAAGCACTTGATCCAACCCAATGATCCTTTTTCTAAGAGTTTTCTCCTTGATTGAGCATCTTGGGTGTCTTAATTGTAACACCAACTAAATCCTTTAGTCTATCATTTTCTCTCAACATTCTTTCATTATTTTCTTTGTACATCTCCCTTTCCTTTATCAACATCTAAATTTGGGCCTTGTTCAGCATTGCAATATTCACTCCAATTTCTACAGTAGCCATAGGATCAACTTCCCCAACCTTTAGGTTCATGACATGGCCAAATTCCTTTTCAATTTCAATGACCACTAATTTCATGTGGGGTGGGTATAAGGCCCAGATCATCAATGACCCTTCATCAATATTATATTTTGATCCAACATACACCTCTGTTACACTTTCTTTGTCAAGCTTATGTGTAGCATTGTTGTCCCTCAAGAAACTATCAAAAATAAGGGCCGAATTGAGATCTAGCTCAGGAAAGATCATGACACTAGCATCTTGCAACATTTTCCTCCCCTTTTCAGGGGTGATATTTGTCATTTCATCATCCACACATTTCCTCAATTGGTTCAGCAATTGGTCTTCATTTCCTGTAGTGACATCATCAACCTTTTCTCTTATTTCCTTCCCCTTCTATTTATACAAAAATGCTTTGAATTCTGGGGAGTTTATGAACTCATCATCTGAAACAAATGATCTATACTCAATATGCCTTGCATCTACATCACCACTCTCAACACTCACCTCTCTAGTTAGGCAAACATACTACTGAGTTCTCAATCTGGATACCTTTTCTGGTTGGCTTTGTGGCACATTATCTTGTGGTGTCTCTCCCCTTGAAGAAAATTTCTCTACATCATGTAGCCCTTGGTTATATCTTTCAACCACCATCTCAACTTCATCTTCCTCCAAATTTCAAATCATATCATCAAAGGGATAGAGCACATGCTGATACTTTCCAAAGTGTATCTTCTCTTTAGAAGAATTGATATATCCTTCTAGGTCAAAGCTCTTCCTTGGTGATCCTCTATTCATGTTGTACTGAAGTAGTTTTTCAAGGATCAAATTGTATCCTTCCTTGGCCAACATAGTGGAAATAACCAAAGCACAATGAGCTAGGCATAAAAGCCTGCTTCCCAAAAGAATTGAAATTCATTACACTACAATAATCCATCTGCTTGACAATCTCCAGATATGCAATCCTATTTGGAACTGTCTTTGGTAGAATGAAAGGGGCCTCTTCAAACCCATAGACTCTGATCATTATAGCTCCCTCCAAACAATACCAATATCCCTAGTTATGATCAATTGGCCCATTGAAATCTTTTGGCTGAAGAAATCTCTTAATCTCATTTGATAATGAATAATTACAGGGATATTTATACAATTTGTACAATTTTTTCACAAAATATTCTTCAAAATGAATGAAACTAGCATTAGCAAACCTACTATCTCAAATAGCAATCCATGATTGAATAGGTAATGCTTCACCATCTTTACCAAGATGAGAAATTCTCATTTTTGGAGGCCATACTCCCAACTCCTATCCAAAATATAGTACCAGGTGCATCAACAATGAATAATGCCTGAGATAAAAAGTAGATGATCCACCTTTTATAGCCATCAGTCATGAATCAAACCCCCTAGAAATGTATGAGGCATAGTCAAATGGCTGAGAATTATGATACTGGATATCTATTTTGATAATCATGGGCACAATTGACATATACTCTAGGGCATCCATTCCCAATACCTAACACATTGAAAAATAGGTGTATTTCATATAGGGTTCAAACAAGTCCACATGATAAGGGGGGCCCTCACTATCCTGCAAAGGATCTGGCTTGCTGCCTTGTTTAACTCTATGAATTGGCATCCTCCAACCCTTATAGATTGTATCCACTCTTGAGAATTCCTTCTCCAACTCCTTGTGTATGATCTCCAAATTGCAAAACCCTTCTAAATTGAAAACTTTCCCAATTTCCTCTTTTGATAGATATATTTGTGGCTTTCTAGATGGGTCACATATAGCTTTATGCTTCGGGTCATAGTTATCAGCCAACAATTTTACTAGTTCAACATTCACAAACACATTAGGGAACACCAATTTTCCCATATTCAGCTTCCATGGGTTGAAAACTGGTTGAAAATGACTTCTTCTATGATAATGGAAATTGAACAATTCATACCCCCTTATGGTAGTCTAGACATCTCCTATGAATTTGCATTTGTCATCTAGTTTATCAATCTCTACCCTAAGTTGTGTAGACCTTCTGGCTCTAGGCCCTAAACCAGGAAATTGATCAATGAGATCCTGGTTTAATCTTCATTCAGTCCCCTCATGTTCTGTATCAATTTTTTGTTTCTTCCCTTTTGATTAACTACTTTCACCCTGTTTTCTACTTTTGACTTTTCTAGAACCAGGGGACTCCATTCTTCAAGATTTCAGAAGTTAAAATTTAGAAGGCTAAGATGCAGTAACTTACAGTGTATTGCTTGAGCTCCTCAGGCTGGAAGATGTCTTGGTTCTCTTTTCACACTGCTGAGTCTTTTGCAATCAATTCAACACAAATGTGTTTGATTACACTTACCCTGTTATATCTCGTCGCGCTATTAATATGTCAACTGAAGCACGAATGAAGAGTTATTTGAAACTTGCACTGTCGCATCAAATGTCTTGTCGGTGAGATATTTTCAAATATGGGGTGAAATCTTTTTTGCAACATTCATTAGATCTTTCACCAAAACATCTTGTAGTCAAACCGAAGGTCTCATCGACAATCATCCTTTAGTTCTTTGCATTTTTCTATCACCTATAGATTTAGGGAGAAGTCTCATAGACAATACTTTGTCTCACTGAAATGTATTCTTTTGTCTCATGTGGGTTGCTGTAACATTCTATTGTTAGGGAGACATCCCATAGATATACTATGTCTCACCGAAAAATCTCAAGTTTACTTCTTGTCACCGTGACAATATCATTCTCTTACCAATGAAATAAATTTCATTGGCAAGACTTACGAATCTTCGAAAAGACTCATACCAATGCCAAATGTCTCTCTGAACCCGTTCCTCCAAATTACTTTATTCAGTGAGACTCTCCTCGAAGTATTCTTTCGGTGTAACCTTCAATTTTTATATAACTCATGTCGAAGACTTATTCTCTCACTGATGCAATTCTCTATCAGTTTGACATTTGAGTCGGCAAGACTACATAGCTTCTTCCCGATAGCTTTTTGACAAAACCCCCTTGCGCCTTGTTGACAATACTGAATTCCTTTGGTAAGACATCATTCTGATAACCTTTTGTTTGGTTGATACATCATTCCGTGTGCTGGTCGGTAAGACATACATGAGTTCATTATGACTCATCCCGATAAAAATTCTCTTGCCGATATGACTTTCCTATCACCAAAACAATAAGAGTTCAAATAGGGTCAAGGTTACGATTAGGGTTGGGGTTAAGTTTCAATTAGGATAAGAATTAGTGTTAGGGTTAGGATTAGAGTTCAACTATAGTTCAAATTTAGGGTTATGGTACAATTAGGACTATTGTTCAATAAGTGTTCCATTAGGGTTATGATTAGAGTTATAAATCTACAATTAGGGTTCAATTAGGGTTATGATTAGAGTTATGAATCTACAATTAGGGTTCAATTAATGTTCACTTAGGGATTCTTTCTTGGGAGAAGTTTATTGTATGGTAAGTGTATTTAATAAAATTAATATGTCAAGAATTAGATGTAGATAATACTACATGTGATTTTTAATATGGTATTAAATTGTAGATTAAAATTGATAATAGATTTCCTTCCTTCTTTTGCATTGTAAGCTACCATAATATATGGCCTTAAAATCCTATTCATATTTTGAGCTTTTCTAAAGTATACAACACAACATCCAACAAAAAAAAAATTATGCATTTTTTCCAAGCACAAATCCTTAGAATTCTTAATGTGTTACTTAGGTTAATTTTTATTGCAATAAACAAATACACACTAATATATATATTATGGATTTGAGGGAAAATATTAAAATATTTATATATATAGAAAAATTTAAATGCAAGGGATTCAAGTACATACCTTTGCTTTTGTTAATGTTGATGAAGATACAAATGTTGATGAAGTGCCAAATTTGATGACATGATGATATAAAAAACTGGAATATCTTTGCTCTATGTGGCACTTGAAAATTTTCTACAAAACTATAACTAACTCTACATCAAAAAAATATATATTATATTTTATAAACTTATACATTAAATTTTTTAATATTTAAGTTATACTAAAATCTAAGATGTTCAATATTCATTATTATTTTTAAATTATAATATTGATTAAAGATATATAATTATATTTATAAGATTTAAAATCAATAATGAACTTAGAAAATATTAAATCAATCAAAATTGTTTCTATTATCCAAAATACTATATAAGTAAATTATAAACTATTATAATATAATATTAAAATTTTATATTTCAAATGTTAAATAATTCTAATGTTAAATTTTTATAATTATAAATTTACCTTTTAATGATGCTAGTAAGTGTTGACGTGTGTCTTAGCACAAAAACATGCAAATAGAATATTGCTACTCTGCTTCTCCTGAAAGAGAGACAACACATGGATTCCTTAGCTCCCAAGGTCTTTGTAGTTGGGTCTCAACTGTGCTAATGTCCCTCAACAGTCATTCGTTTGAAGTATCCCTAATTTCCTCTTGTTCTCATCGAGCTCCTTTTTCTTTGGTGTGACCTTCGCTCCTCGGCAAGACATTATACCGAAAGGAAAACCCTTCAACGAAACCCCCAACTATTGGGGAGATATCTCCCCAAAACAAATCCATCTCACCGAACTCAAATTTCATGTTGGTGAGACCCTCGAAATTCTGCCAAACCTCTTGGCGCACATCTTTCTTCTCCCTGAGGGGAAACCCTATCAGTGTGACACTTCTTAGTCATTGAGACCTCCTGGCGAGAGTCTAAATTTTCCCCAAAAACCCTTGGGGAACCTTTTTCAATAAGACTTATGGTGATATCTCCTTCATGTCACCAGGACCTCAGCAGATTAGCTAGACTTCATGCCGAAGGTGAACCA
Source organism: Sequoia sempervirens (assembly GCA_007258455.2). Taxonomy (NCBI): domain Eukaryota; kingdom Viridiplantae; phylum Streptophyta; class Pinopsida; order Cupressales; family Cupressaceae; genus Sequoia; species Sequoia sempervirens. Next base: position 252,375,298 of record VDFB02075321.1, on the reverse strand, counting down.
CTCTCCCCAAAGACAAGCCTTCCTCAGAGTGACTTCCTTCATTTGGCCAGACATTATGCTGAAATGATAACCTTTTGTCGGCCCATGTTGTCACCAAAACCTCCCTTTAGTCACACCAATATGCATCCTTTCATCTAACATGTGTCACTGTAACATCCTCTTATTGAGGAGACATCCTGTAGTCACCTTTTGTTTCACTGAGGAATCTCCATAGGTTCACTTTTTTGGTCACCATGACAAAATGAGTCAGCAAGACTGCAAGACCTCTCATCAATAGACCCCCTTATAGTGCCTTGTTGGTGAGACTTCAAGATTTCACCGAGACATCTCTCTTCCATGATAGTTTCTCATCGAAAGGTATATCTTTATTGGTGGTCGATGAGACATGAGGCTTTCGGCAAGATCACATACTGAAGATACAAGTCTTGCCGAAGTGTTAACTCGGTCTGTGGTAGTTGGTGACACATAACAAAGTCATCGAGACTTCACTCCGAAGTCAAAATCTCCCGCCGATATGCTTTCTCCCTATTATCGGCCAGTGATACATAAAGATCTCTCTGAGACCTTTCTCTTAAGGAAACTTTCATGCCAATGGGAAACTCCCAGTCATTGGGACGATAACTAATGTCCTTCCGACATGTGTTTGCATGTGAAATCCACTTGCCTTGACATCCCTGAGGTCTTGCTGATAGGAAACACAGATGCCTACTAAACAAAATGCACTGGTAGTTGACAAGACATCTACAAGGTCTTGCCGACTTTCTTCTTAGAGGAAAATTATGACCAACTGGATTGAGGAATGTCTTCCAACTGAGCTCCCTTGGAAAAAATCACCATGTGTGTGATTTAATCCTACAAATTTGATCAAAGGACAGTTGATGAACAATCACGCAAATTTGATCCCTAGATGGGACACGTGTCACTCGCCCGCGATATCACCATCCTACAATTCCTAATCATGAGATGGCAGGCAACCATTGATCTTGAAGGAATTTTGATCTACAACAGCGTGAATTTCATCCTTCTAAAAAATAAAACATTCATTAAAGGGAAAGGGGACATTACTAGGTGGATGGAAAATTTCCTCAGGCCCCACCTTGTATAGTCCATGTGGCAGCCGCCCGTGATTTCGCAATCAGCCAAAGCATCATCACAAGATGGTGGGGAATGACTTAGATCAAAGGGCAGTTGATGAATAGTCACAAAAATTTGATCCACAGATGGGACACATGTCACCTGCCCACGATATCGCCATCCTACAATTCTTGATCATGGGATGGTGGGCAACCATTGATCTTGAAGGGATTTTGATCAATGGCAACACGAATTTCATCCTTCTAAAAAATAAAACATTCATTAAAGGTCAAGTGGACATTACTAGGAAAATGGAAAACAACAACATAATTTTTTCTAAAACCATTCAGCACAGGGCCAACTAGGACTTAGGAAAATAAAACCTGCAGAGGAAATAAAATATTAAGACCAAAGGGACCAGGCCTAGATGGAACAATGGGCATAAGATGTTTTTAAAACCCTTCAAAAAAGGTAACAGTGAAATAGATCCTGACCAAGGCAATATGTAAACACAAGGGTTTAAGAAATGAAATGAAATTAAATATTTTAATGACGTCCACGAGGCCAAAGATGAAACCAAAGCTAAAACCCCAACCCTAAGAAATTTTCCAACACCATGAAAGACTAGTGACATAAGGTAGGGCATGAGTGAAACATTAGGAACAAAATTTAAAGTTCCATCAGTACAAGAATTGGATAATTTTATATTAATAGTTTGTCCTATTACAAATATAAAAGGTGAGCACAATAAATAACATGTATTTTCCCATTGAATGTGAAGGATTTTCAAAAATTTATAGTGTTCAACTATTGGTCCATTTTTGTTTAATATAAGTTATATTTTAAATCATTATGTGTTGTTTTTATAACAAATAGTTTTTTTGTGTTCAACTAGTAGTCCATATGTGTTGTTTTTATAAAATAGAACACTCAGAACAAAACTTTGAAGTTCCATCACTACCCATAACCCTAAACCATCAACCCTTAACCCTTAAAACCAAAACCCTTAAACACTCTACCCTCTCTCTCTCTCAAGTCTCTCCCTCCTACCCCCTCTCCCTCTCTCAGGTCTCTCTCTCAAGTCTCTCCCTCCTACCCCTTCTCCCTCCTATCTGTCTCCCACTCCCTCCCTCTCTCTCTCTCTCAAGTATCGTCAATATCCTACCCCCTCTCCCTCCCTTAGGTCTCTCTCTCACTCCTCCTCCCTCTATCTCTCTCCCCCCTTAACCCTAAACCATAAACCCTCAACCCTTAATAAACCCTCTACCCTCTACCCTTAACCCTCCTTTTCTGTATCTCTCTCCCACTCCCTCCCTCTCTCTCTCAAGTCTCTCCCCTTGAGAGAGAGAGAGATAATTAGGAGGGGGAAGGGGGATGGGAAGAGTCATGAGAGTAGAGGATAGAAGGTTTAAGGGTTTATGGTTTAGGAGGTAGGAGGGAGAGAAAGACCTAAGAGAGGGAGAAGGGGTAGGAGGGAGAGACTTGAGAGAGAGAGTTGAGAGAAGGAGAGAGGATAGGAGGGAGAGACTTGAGAGAGAGAGAGGGTAGAGGGTTTAAGGGTTAAGGGTGAATGGTTTAGGGTTTAGGGTTATGGGTAGTGATGGAACTTCAAATTTTTGTTCTAAGTATTCTATTTTATAAAAACAACACGTATGGACTAATAGTTGAACACAAAAAATATATTTATTGTTATAAAGACAAAACATAATGATTTAAAATACAACTTATATTGAACAAAAATGGACCAATAGTTGAATCTTATTTTCACATTTATCTATTTTCTTATTGTTCCTATTAGTGGCTAATTAAATCTTCATTGAAAACCTACAAAGAGCTTGGGTCCTCAATCTCAAAGCTTGTCTAATTTCTCGATGAGAATCATTCACATTGATTCCCAATATTGTGCTCCTTGCATGATACATTTATAAAATGCACTTGGTAATTTAGTATGTGGTTGAAAATATTAGAGTACAACAAATGGTTCTTTCATTTTTGGCACATGATCAGCCATTTTACTATGTTAAATTTTATTTTCACTTTTATTTTCATGGTTTTCATGTTGTCAAATTTTCATACATTTCTTAGTCTTTTTAAATAAATAAATGAAGGTTCTATTAGTGTCCCCAATCTTGCTAAAAATCATGTATAGAGAGAGTACAATATATAAACTATTAATTATAAAGTATAACAACAAAATGAATTTAAAAACTACTACATAGAAACAAGGTTTAGAATAATTCAAAATAGAGATACCATTCTCCTACAAATACTATGTATAGAAACCCTATGTAGTCACACTTTC